>QNTS01005494.1:55931-66707 GCA_003317085.1 Hucho hucho
TTATTTAAGAAAAGATCCCCCACTGACATTCCCATTAATTATACAGTATATACCCTCTCCTTATGCAAATTTTACCTAGCCCCTCTTCCCTTCTCTCCCTCTACCTCCTCCTTTTATAAAAACCCCTCTCTATCTGAGAGTCCCAAAACGTCCCTCTGAGTCCTGGAGAGTAGAGAAGAGCAGTTCCCACCATTTCAACTTCAACACAAACCATGTTCCCTGTATCTCTGCTGCTGCTGCTGGCAGCTGCCTCCTGGGAGTTCCTGACTGTAGTCTGATCAGTAGATCTTGTGTTGCTGTGATACTGATATGATTCCTTGATTGGTCTGACCTGTTATTCCTCTCCCTCCTCAGGTGTCCACTGTCAGGTCGTACTCACACAGGCTGAACAGTCAGTCCAGGGGAGCCCCGGGGGATCCCTCAAACTCACATGTGCCTGTAGTGGATTTACTCTAAGCAGCACTAATATGTATTGGATCCGCCAAGCAACTGGAAAAGGACTTGAATGGATCATTTACTATTATTCTGACACTGACAAGAGCAATGCCCCGGTTGTACAGGGTCGATTCACTGCATTGAAGGACCGCACTAATTTCTATCTGCACATGAGCCAGTTAAAGCCAGAGGACTCTGCAGTGTATTACTGTGCTAGAGATTCACTATAGTTAAACTAATGAGAATAGCTGTACACAAACCACCTGGTAGAGAATGGAAGGACGTGCACAAACACACAGACACACGTATGGTATGACCAGTAGACCATGACAAGGGGATACATGAGAAACAATTCTAATGATGTATCAAATAATAACACAATGATACACCTGTTAAATACATGTTGTTAGTGTTGTTGATGCACCAACAGGGGGCACTCTCTCTCCATATGATTAAAATATAGACCAGTACTGATGAAGGCTCTGCTATTTAAATATATTACAAGAAAAAAGTATAATATGGATGTTGATTCAAAGTACTTTTGTTTGTCAATGTGAAATTAGTGTCTTATATATGTTTCATCCACCACAAGTATGAACTAATGCTGTAAATAGTGTTTCATTCAGTTGTCTTTTACATTAAAAAGATAATCTAAAGATTTCAGATTTCAATCGTTGTGTCCAGTAATAGTGGTAGAAACATCTCTAGGATGATCATTGGAAACAGAATGCACCTGATCTAAATTTTGAGTCTCATAGCAAAGGGTCTGAATACTTATGTAAATAAGGTATTTCTGTTGTTCATGCTTTGTCACTATGGGGTATTGGGTGTAGAGTGTTTTCTTTAATCCATTTTACAATAAGCCTGTATTGTAACAAAATGTGGAAAAGGGGAAGGGTTCTGAATACTATCCAAATGCACTGTATGTACAGTATGTGCATATATTAGGAATACATTATGCGTACATAGTGCATAGTGCAGTGATGTATCAGACACCTGTCTTTACAGGACAGACATAATGCAAAAAAAACACCCTTCTTCTGCCATATCAATGCCCTGTTCTGACACAACCTTCATCACTGCAACCATCCTGTTTGTTAGTAACCAGACAGACACTGCCAGAGATCAAACATGTTTCTTACATCCCTACTCCTCCTGGCATTCCTGCCATGTAAGTGGGGGGATTTGGGTATCTTTAAATAGAGGACAACAGTTTTTTTTCTGTTGTGTTAGTCAGTTGTTTTGCCATTGTGTTAGTCAGTTGTGTTGCTGTTGTGTTAGTCAGTTGTTTTGCCATTGTGTTAGTCATTTATTTTCCCATTGTGTTTGTCAGTTCTTTTGCTGTTGTGTTAGTCAGTTGTTTTCCCATTGTGTTAGTCAGTTGTGTTGCTGTTGTGTTAGTCAGTTGTTTTCCCATTGTGTTAGCCATTTGTTTTGCCTTTATGTTAGTCAGTGGTTTTACTATTGTGTTTGTCAGTTGTTTTACTATTGTGCTAGTCATTTGTTTTCCCATTGTGTTTGTCAGTTCTTTTTTCTGTTGTGTTAGTCAGTTGTTTTCCCATTGTGTTAGTCAGTTGTGTTGCTGTTGTGTTAGTCAGTTGTTTTTCCATTGAGTTAGTCAGTTGTTTTCCCATTGTGTTAGTCGGTTGTTTTCCCATAGTGTTAGTCAGTGGTTTTGCTATTGGGTTAGTCTGTTGTTTTCCCATCGTGTTAGTAAGTTGTTTTCCCATTGTATTAGTCAGTTGTTTTGCCATAGTGCAAAGTCAGTTGTTTTGCAATTGTGTTTGTCAGTTGTTTTACTATTGTGTTAGTCAGTTATTTTGCCGTTATGTTAGTCAGTTGTTTTCCCATTGTGTTAGCCAGTTGTTTTGCCTTTATGTTAGTCAGTGGTTTTACTATTGTGTTTGTCAGTTGTTTTACTATTGTGCTAGTCAGTTGTTTTCCCATTGTATTAGTCAGTTGTTTTTCCATTGTGTTTGTCAGTTGTGTCACTGACTTGCACATATGCTGGGTTTAGAAGCAGCTACTGGAATGCTTGGATCAGACAGGCTCCTGGGAAAGGTGCTACCATTAGTTTTTCCAGCAGTTACATCTACTACTCCCAGTCTGTTCGGTATAGGTTCACCTTTTCCAGAGACAACTGCAAGCAGCAGGTGTATCTACAGATGAACAATCTGAAGACTGAAGACTCTGCTGTGTATTATTGTGCCAGAGACCCAGAGATACAGGAGTCTGCAGCACTGTATCAAAACTGATCAAGCACTTCTCTTACTGTGAGTGTCTGTGAGACAATTCTGTGCTCCAGTCTCTGTCTACATCAATCCTACGGCCCCATAAACACTACAGGAAAGAATAGACATATCATTCTCTAAATTTTAACCATAATTACTCAAAAAGCGTAAAACATGTCTGTCATTTTTGTAAGATAAATGTATGAATATCCTATTGAAACTTTAACTGAAAACTTTAAAGCCATTCAAAGTCAGTTGACAATATGATAGAATAATTTGTATGTTTAAGGTAATGACTGAATTATTCCACCCTGAAACTGTAGAACTGTGTGAAATGTGTTAGAATCATAATACTTTAACCTGATGATGTGTGTAGCTTCGTTAGAATTAGAACTAGGACATCATATTCTTCTGTAGCTATTCTAACAGAGTGCAACAGTGAAACGAGATAACTATGTGTTAGTATAGTGGAAAAATACAGCCTGTCTGAGCAGATAAACTATGTATGGGAGTAATGGGAAAATACAGAATGTCCTAGAAGGGAGTAGCCTATGACAAGAATTTGTGTGTGTCTGAATAAAGAAAATGATCACTGCATNCTTCTCTTACTGTGAGTGTCTGTGAGACAATTCTGTGCTCCAGTCTCTGTCTACATCAATCCTACGGCCCCATAAACACTACAGGAAAGAATAGACACATCATTCTCTAAATTTTAACCATAATTACTCAAAAAGCGTAAAACATGTCTGTCATTTTTGTAAGATAAATGTATGAATATCCTATTGAAACTTTAACTGAAAACTTTAAAGCCATTCAAAGTCAGTTGACAATATGATAGAATAATTTGTATGTTTAAGGTAATGACTGAAGTATTCCACCCTGAAACTGTAGAACTGTGTGAAATGTGTTAGAATCATAATACTTTAACCTGATGATGTGTGTAGCTTCGTTAGAATTAGAACTAGGACATCATATTCTTCTGTAGCTATTCTAACAGAGTGCAACAGTGAAACGAGATAACTATGTGTTAGTATAGTGGAAAAATACAGCCTGTCTGAGCAGATAAACTATGTATGGGAGTAATGGGAAAATACAGAATGTCCTAGAAGGGAGTAGCCTATGACAAGAACTTGTGTGTGTCTGAATAAAGAAACTGATCACTGTATGCTGGGACTCTGTCTGTTTCTTAAAACTGGAGCCTTATAACCTCCAGGATGCAGATGGAATTATAAAATAGTTCAGTTAGAACATTGAGATAGTTATCTCCTATTTTGTCACAAGAATTTCTAACATTATCAATGATAAATACAGTCACTTAGTAAAATGATTTATCAATCTCTAGAAGCTAAAACCATTTTGGCCTATTTTGTAATGTGTTTCAATTTGGTGATCTTATTTAAATGAAACCAGATGTCAAATTTCATCAAACAATTAATACAATATTGAATACATATACCATGAAGGTCATTAATGTTAAACAGAATTGGAACAAATATAGATCTTCGGGGGATCCTAATATATCCTGTTATCCTGTGCTGCTCTGAGAAACAATGCTGACATCATCAACTGTCAAAGAACATCTCCCTCTCAGGCTCTATTTAAACCTCTAGAGGGCGGGTTATGTAAAGTCGTCCTTCCTTTCAACCCTTTATAATCAGGTGCTCAGCTCTGGCCTTCTCATCTTAGGCAACGTGGACTGACATTACAGCAAGCCCTGCACTAACCTGACTCTCACTGAACAATGGAACTGATGACTGTCTGGAGTTTAGTTGTGATGGTAATGTCCATACACAGTAAGTAAAGCAAGACATTGTGACTGAAGGATGTCTGAGTATCATAGTTAAACTCAAAATGTGTGTAAATCTTCAAGAGTGTTGACATGCTTTTATATTGCAGGTGTTTGTTGTGATATCAGACTGGATCAGTCACCTTCTCAGGTGACAATACCTGGACTCTCTGTTAAAGTTTCCTGTATAATCTCTGGTTATTCAATGACTAGCAATAACATTCACTGGATAAGGCAGAAACCAGAGAAAGGACTTGAGTGGATTGGGAGAATGAACACTGGTTCAGGAACAGATGGTATCTATGCAGACTCCCTGAAAGGCCAGTTCACTCTGACTGAGGATGTCTCTACAAGCACCCAGTTCTTAGAGGCCAAGAGTCTGAGATCAGAGGACTATGCTGTTTATTATTGTGCTCGAGAGACACAAACACTGAAGCTGGTGAAGCAGATGTACAAAAACCCCTCTAACAACATGGCTAGCTGGTGTAATACTTCCTCTCTTTGTGTCACACTAGAATAATACTGAGTTTCATTACTGTAAAGAATACAACAACAATATCACGAAGCACCACAAAATAAAAGACTCCAGCCTCTAACATTCAAACTACACAAAAATATGATATCCTGTCCAGTCTGGTCAATCTTACTTGATGTCACATGAACAAGTATCTAACATTCCAACTCCTGCCCTGTCTGGTCAAGCTTTCTTGTTGTCCCACGTGATCTTCTACTGATTATACGACTGTCACTTTGTTTTTACTTTCAACAGATGGCTGTGTGTACTTAAAAGCTTTTCTTCAAGTTTGAAATACTCTATACTACCCATGACAGCAGAAGCACCTTTTTTTTCCCCCTTTATTTTACTAGGCAAGTCAGTTAAGAACAAATTCTTATTTTTAATGACGGCCTAGGAACATTGGGTTAACTGCCTGTTCAGGGGCAGAACGACAGATTTGTACCTTGTCAGCTCAGGGAATTGAACTTGCAACCTTTCGGTTACTAGTCCAACACACTAACCACTAGGTTACCCTGCTACCCAGGATACCCTGCTTCCCAGACTACCCACAGTCTGTTCAGGGTCGGTTCACCATCCCCAGATACACCTGATACACCTGTTTCATGCTATTGTATCTCTCTATTGTATCTCTAGATGTACAGATGTACAGTCTAAAGACTGAAGACTCTGCTGTTTAACTTCTTAGGGCTAGGGTCCCATTTTCTTAGGGCTAGGGTCCCATTTTCAGAATTTTCGCCTGTCTGACGTGCCCAAAGTAAAATGCCTGCCACTCAGGCCCAGATAGGAAACACTCTGAAGTTTCTAAAACTGTTAAAATAATGTCTGTTTTTTGGGGGACATGCCCTCACTTCAAATGTCTGTCTATGGGATTCTCAGTAAAATAGGACCTAGGTTGCAGTACCTATGGCTTCCACTAGATGTCAACAGTCTTTAGACAGTGTTTCATGACTTTGTCTTGAGTAATAGCCCAACCAATACAGGATGTTTATATCAGAGGAGTCAGGAAGTGATTTCTGTCTTTGGCACGAGGGACCTGGGAGCGCGCACCTCGGTATTTTCCTTTTCTATAGTTTAGGATACTATCCGTGTGAAATATAATCATTAATATAGATAAAAGGATACATAAGGATACATTGTAAATTATGTTTGATTTGTTTGGGCAAAGTTGATAGGTATAATTTGAACGCTTTCTCTTCACTGTACAATGGGCGGGTAGACAGTGAATGCTTGGTGGATTATCTGAACAATACGTGCCGACCAAACTGAGATTTATGGATATAAACAATGACTTTTTCTAACAAAAGAAACATGGATTGTCTTGCTTCGACACTTCAGATTGCCCTCAGCAGAAGATCATCAAAAGGTAAGCGATTTATTTTAGCTCTTTTATGTGTTTTGTGAGACCCGCGGTGGTTATGGATTCATGCTAATGCAGAAAATATGTGAGGTGCTATCCTCAAACAATCAAATGTTGTGCTTTCGCCGTAAAGCCTTTTTGAAATCTGACAACGCTGTGATATTGCCAAGAATCAGAGCAACACTTGTATATTGATGAATGTTTAATAATTCCACTTTTGGATTTTGAATTTGGCGCCTCACATTTCACCGGGTAGTGTCGCTAGCGCCCCACTGCTCCCTAAGTAGTTAACACAATGAAGATGCTAATGTGTGTCTGTTCATGTATACCAAGAGTCTCCTCCCATTTCAGTAGTCTGATATAACTGTGGTCCACAGACCATCTACCTCAATCACGATAAGTAGTCCCAGTCTATGTGCCTCCTTTTACAGAATTTTACAACCCATCCCACAAGGAGAGTTCTAGAATGTGTGTTCCTCCTGGCTCTCATCTCAGGTGAGTTAACTGGAGTTATTTCTGAGCTGTGCTACCTAGCTGGAGGGTCACAATCATCCAAACTCTCTGTCTGTGTTTCAGCTGTTCAGGGACAGTCACTCACCTCCTCTGAGCCAGTGGTGGAGAAACCTGGAGAGTCAGTGACACTGTCCTGTACTGTGTCTAGATTCTCCATGGGTAGCTACAACATGCACTGGATCCGTCAGAATCCAGGTAAAGGACTAGAGTGGATTGGGCGCATTGACGGTGGCACTGGCACTATATTTGCACAGTCCCTCCTGGGCCAGTTCACCATCACGAAATACAGCTCCAAAAACCAGCTGTGCTTAGAGGTGAAAAGCCTGAAGCCTGAAGACTCTGCTGCTTATTATTGTGCCAGAGCCACAGTGACACAGGAGCCTGCAGCGCCATACAAAAACTGATCAACAGTTATCTCATTGTGAGAGGCAACGAGGAGCGTCTTTGAGAGAGCAGAACTACTCTGGTCTATATTGATTTCAGTATAAAAGACGAGACTGTGCCCCACTCCCAATCAGCAACCCCATGGCATCAACTACACACACTGGTCGACACATATTATACTGTCATAGACAGATCATATTCTAAATGATAAAACATGAAAACGGACAAAAACATATATCGGATATATATTGTTTTTATCAAATATGAAGAAAACACATACAACTCAATAATGCAAATCAAAATAAAATATCTAATGGGCCAAACACAGATCCTTGAGGGACACAAAGTTTATATCAATGATTATATTCGATTAATAATGATATATGTATATGAATGCAATATTTTGTTCTATTCCCTCCAAAAATGTATGACATTTTCGTATTTCATTTCACAATTCATGATGCAGGTTGGTTCAGCTTATAACAGTTAATCAGTGTATTTATTTTGAATCTAGTTATTTATGTACACTCTTCTTATACTAATAGCTCTCTCAGGTCTAAGCAAAGTTACACCCCTTTTCTCTATCTATATAAAGTGGAGTGTCTGTCTCTCTTTCACTCAGTCAGAGTTAACAACCCCAGTTCAGCTTCAACACAAACCATGTTCCCTGCATCTCTGCTGCTGCTTGCAGCTGCAACCTGTGAGTCTCTCTGGATTTGTGTTTTCGAAATTGACTTATATGTTACTCTGAATAGTTTTTCTTCTATATCAGTAACTTCCACTGTCAAAATTACATTTGTGATTACTCTTTAAATCCATAGATTGTTAAATTGATATTCTTTAATTGACAGGTGTGCACTGTGGTCTTGAGCTCACCCAACCAAGCTCATTGGGTGTAAAGCCTGGAGATTCTTTGAGCATCACCTGTAAAGTCTCTGGGTACTCTCTGACTGATAGCAGCAACGTCTATGGAATAGGTTGGATCCGACAGCCTGCAGGAAAAGCACTTGAATGGATTTGGACCATCTATTATGATGGGAACTCACATTCCCACAATTCCTTAAAAGACAGGTTCAGTGTCACAAGAGACACTTCTAGCAATACTGTGTCTTTAAAAGGACAGAGTGTGCAGACTGAAGACACAGCTGTGTATTACTGTGCCCGAGAGACACAGTGATAATCAACAGCAGCAGACCAGTACAAAAACCCTGTATGCATGTGATGAATCAAGTACAACACACCAGCATGGCACCTATTAACCACCAGTAGAGACATAAAACACAGTATTTGTTCATATCAAGAGAAGTAATAAGTTCTACAAAACAAAATGTCTCATATTCTTACTGATACATTGGCACACTAATACACTGCAGTCAACACTATGAGTCTTCACCAAGTCCAAAACATTTCATGACTGTCAAGATGAAGTATTTCAACCAATAATTATATGGGTGCCATTTAACCCCATGGAGATGGAAATGTTGTCTGTGTACTAAGAGCCACGGTTTCCTCCCAGTCTGCTATAATAACCAAAACCCAGAGACCATCTCTCTCAGTCACAACTGCCACTCCCAGTCTACTAATTTTCTTCTAGAATCTTAGAACTTCCCCACAATGAGACTTCTAGAATGCATGTTCCTCCTGGCTCTGTCTCAGGTGAGTTAACTGGAGGTATTTCTTTCCAGTGTAGGAGAAAGGAGGGGAGCTGTGCTACTTGGCTGGAAGGTCACAGTCATCTAAACTCTCAGGGGCAGTCACTCACCTCCTCTGAGCCAGTGGTGAAGTGACCTGGAGGTACACTGTCCTGTACTGTGTCTGGAATCTCCATGGTTAGCTACTACATGCACTGGATCCATCAGAAACTACAGTGGATTGGGCACATTGACACTGGCATTATTTTTGCCCAGCCCAGCCAGTTCACCATCTTCCAAATACTGCTTCAAAAACAAGCTGTACTTAGAATGGAAAAGCCTGAAGACTGACGACTCCACTGTTTTCTATTGTTCCCAACAGCCACAGTGACATGAGGCTGCAGCACCGTACAAAAATGTGTCCGGCACTTATTTTACTGTGAGAGTCATTGAGACAAGTCTGAACTCCAGTCTCTGTCAACATCAATTCCATGACCCCACCAACACTAGGAGAGAGTAGACATATACTATTCATTATAAACCAAATATACACTGAACAATAATATAAACACAACATGAAACTGTTGGTCCCATGTTTCATGAGCTGAAATAAAAGATCCCAGAATTGTTCCATACGCACAAAAATCTATTTCTCTTATATTTTGTGCACAAATTTGTTTACATCCCTGTAGTGAGCATTTCTCCTTTGTCAAGATAATCCATCCACCTGACAAGTGTGGCATATAAAGAATCTTATTAAACAGCATCAACATTACACAGGTGCACCTTGTGCTGGGGGACAATAAAAGGCTACTCTAAAATGTGCAGTTTTGTCACACAACACAATGCCACAGATGCCTCAAGTTTTGAGGGAGTAATGTAATGTAATGTAATGTTCATTTCTCTACCATAAGGCACCTCCAACGTCAATTTTGAGAATGTTGTAGTACGTCCAACCGGCCTCACAACCGCACACCACCTGTATGGCGTCATGTGGGCAAGCGATTTGCTGATGTTAACGTTGTGAACAGTGTGCCCCATGGAGGCGGTGGGGTTATTTTATGGGCATGCATAAGCAACGGACAACGAAAACAAATGCATTTCATTGATAGCAATTTGAAAGCACAGAAAAAACGTGACAGGATCCTGAGGCCCATTATGAGGCCTGTATTTTTAAAGGTGTCTGTGACCAACAGATGCATATATGCATTCCCAGTCATGTGAAATCCAAAGATTAGAGTCTAATGAATTCATTTAAATTGACTGATTTCATTATATGAACTGTAACTCAGTAAAATTAAAATTTTTGCATGTTGCGTATATTTTTCTTTTTATTCAGTATACATGATTACTTAAAATGATTAAAATGTACCTGTTAATAACTGTTAAGAGTATTGTATAAATATCCATATGAAATTTGAACTGAAAACCTTACAGCCATTCAAAGTCAGTTGACAAGTGCAAATAACCCCAAACTGGATCAATAATATGCAGTCAATCTCACGTAGATGAAAGCATTTCTGTCAGATTTTTCTTCAATTCGGTATGCTTACCTGCATGAAACCAGAATTCAAATGTATGCAATTCAGAATGAAGGATAAAGATTTGGATACAGTACCATGAAGGTCATTAAAACTATTTTCTCATGGTGTGCTGTTCTAAGAAAATACTGCTGATAAAACCAACTCTAAACAAGATTTCCCCATCAAAGTCCCTATTTACGTCTCTAGAGGGCGGTCTTTGCAAAGTCTCCCTCCACTTCATGCCTTTATAATCAGACACGGAACTCTGGCCTTCTCAATATAGGCAGCTTGTACTGACATTACAGCAAGCCCTTCACTAACTATCACTGAACAATGGAACTGATGACTGTCTGGAATTTAGTTGTCATGGTGATGTCCATACACAGTAAGTAAGCATTA
>QNTS01005495.1:17810-70247 GCA_003317085.1 Hucho hucho
GTTTGGTTGGCGCGTTATAATCAGAAAATACAGCGTCGACTCCTCCATTGAAACGTGAAGAGAACTCGTTCAACTTATACCTATAAACTTGTCCAAGAACAATCAAACATAATTTTAAATGTATCCTTAGGAACACTTTAATGTATATGTTGTATAATATTTCAACCGGAATATAAACTGGGCGATAAGAAAGGAAAAAACCAAAGAACGCGCCAGCCGGGAGCGCGCATTTACTTCTATTGACATCTGTGTGGACACTTCCTTATTCGTCTTCTTCTCTGCTCTAAAAGCATCTAAAAAGAATCAGAACACTTTCTCGAGACTGTTGACATCCAGAGGAAGCAATAGGTACTGCATTCATATGCCCTTATATGGGCATTTTCATAAGGGAGGGGTTCAAAATGAGGCAATGTGTCAAAACCACTTTTTCCAGGACAGAAATTCCTCGGGTTTTCGCCTGCCATATCCGTTCTGTTATACTCACAGACAAAATGTTAACACTTTTAGAAAATTCAGAGTGTTTCCTATCCAATGGTACTAAATATGTGTATATCCTATTTTCTGGGCCTGAATGGGAGGCATTTTACTTTGGGCACACCAGGCTCTCCAAAACGGTCACCTCGTGCGCTGCTCCCAAAGAAGTTAACTAATGTGGATCCTAATAAAAATTACAAAATTACCCTCCGCCCCATAGTGACACGCCTCATGTTCAGGTTTCAAACAATTAAGTATATGTTTTCAAAATGCATACTGCCTCCAGCTGATAGCAAAGTGGTGTGTGATGCGCTGAAGCCTGCCTAGTTGCCAATGCACTTTGTTGCGTGTGTGTGTGAACTTGTGATGCAGGGGTGTGTGTGTGATGCAGGGGTGTCTGTGTGATGCAGGGGTGTCTGTGTGATGCAGGGGTGTCTGTGTGATGCGGGAGTCTGTGTGATGCGGGAGTCTGTGTGATGCGGGTGTCACAGAGAGAGAGAGAGAGAGATGCGTGCTGCTGATGTTGTTAGCCCTCTTGCTCAGACTAAGGAGGCATACAGAATACAGTCTGTGTCCCAAATGGTACCCCATTCCCTATATGGCCCTAAGGGCCCTGGTAAAAAGTAGTACATTATGTATGGAATTGGGTGCCATTTGGGATGCTGAGAGTGGAATCAGTGACCATAGGCTGCCTCTGTACATAGCCTGTTATGAGGATTTCAAATACACATAAATAGATACAATAGATGCACCCGAATTTGCTGAATCGTTGTGGATTAAGGAAATAACTCTGGGCAATTAAAACATAAGGTGCAATATACTCCCGAGTGGCGCAGTGGTCTAAGGCACTGCATCGCAGTTCTAGCTGTGCCACTAGAGAGTCTAGGTTCAAAGTCCAGGCTCTGTCGCAGCCGGCCGCAACTGGGAGACTCATGGGGTGGCGCACAATTGGCCCAGTGTCCGGGTTAGGGGAGGGTTTGGACAGCAGGGATGTCCTTGTCCCATTGCGCACTAGCAACACCTGTGGCGGCCTGGGGCGCAGTACACACTGACACGCTTGCCAGGTGTACGGTGTTTCCTCCGACACATTGGTGTGCTGGCTTCCGGGTTAAGTGGTCATTGTGTCAAGAAGCAGTGTGGCTTGGTTGGGTTGTGTTTCGGAGGATGCACGGCTCTCGACCTTCGCCTCTCCTTAGTCCGTATGGGATTTGCAATGATGAGACAAGACTATAACTACCAATTGGATACCATGAAAATGGGGAGAAAAAGGGGTACAAAATATAATGTGTGTGTGTGTATGTATGTATGTATGTATGTATGTATGTATGTATGTATGTATGTATGTATGTATGTATGTATGTATGTATGTATGTATGTATGTATGTATGTATGTATGTATGTGTGTGTGTGTGTATATATATATATATATACATGGTGTGTTTTCAAAGGTTTCCACCTAAAACAACAAATATTACAGAAGAATTAGCAAACAACTTACTCCCAGTGAAGAAAGGGAGGCGGCTCGTCTGCTAATGCCACAGAAAGGCATTCTGAGTCAAAAACGCACAGAAAGCATAAACACACACACACACACACACCCTCTCCTAGATTTGTAGACAATAGAAACAAACAGTGCGGAGCAGAGCGGATAAACATCCCTTGGCTATACCAACAAGACTGCCTGCTGCGCTCTCTGTTTCTCTCTCTTATAGCAACAGTCTAATGACACACACTGTTTCTATCTCTATAGTCATTATCTAAATGATGGCACTGGTAACACAGGTGTTGGTTTCACTGGTGTCGGGAGATGAGGACAGGGAAAGATTTCTGGGAAGGAGTGAGAGAGGGAGGGTGGGTGGGTGGGAGGAGGTGTAGGGAGTGGGTTTACAAATAAGTGAGGGAGTACTGGAAATGGGAGGGAGTGAGATGGGGGGAAGGAGGTAAGGTGTGTAGGAGTGGGTGTATTAATTAGTGTATGTGGGAGGAAGCGAGGGGGTGTAGAAGTGAATAACAAGGGAATGAGGGAGAGATAGAATGAAGGATAATTTAAATGTGTTGGAGTTTAAAATATCAGTGTCATCACCACCACCAGCTGAATTCTCCCCATGATGGAACAGTAAGATGAAGTTTTACACTTTGTCAGCCATACCAGTTACAGAAAACTCTGTCGATAACTTAACACTCCCAATTTGGTCTTTACACACCACATTACCAAAGTTTTAAGAGGAGGGCTATGTCGCAAATGGCACCCTATTGCCTATGTAGTGCACTAGTTTTAAGGAAAACCTATAGGGTTCTAGTCAAAAGTAGTGCACTATGTATGGAATAAGGTGCCATTTGGGATGTGTCAAGCTGAAGGCCTCTCCATTTCTCTCAATGTGGTGTTCTCTGCCCACTGAGGGTTGTGTCACTGTTCAGAGTGGTGTTACATTCACACATGGATGCTCATGGGCCTATACACTGTCACTTACTCACCACTCACCGTCTGTTTCTCTCTCTTTTATTTATCTCCCGCTCTATCTCTCTCATTCCATCCCTCTCTCTCTCCCTATCCCTCTGTTTCTCTGCTGTCAGTTCCATAGTGTGTTATTATGGTCAGAGAACTTCAGTCCCATACCAGTTGTTTATGACAGACCAAAACAAAATGGCTGCTTCTCAAATGGCACCCTATTCCCTATACAGTGCCCTACTTTTAACCAGAGTAATATGGCCCTGGTCAAAAGTAGTGCACTATAAAGGGAATAGCATGCCATTTGGGATGCAGAAAAGGTCTACAGCAGCAGAGGGAGTACCACTGCATAAACTATCCAAAATTGTTGCATCAACTGCAGCCCCATGCAGAAAACATCTGTGTCCCAAATGTCATCCTATTCCCTACAAATTGTGCTACTATTGACCAGAGCCCTGTAGGCCCTGATCAAAAGTAGCACATTACATAGGGCCTATGTTTCCATTTGGGACTCAGACAATGTCCCTAGTGGGTTTAATATGAAACCCTAATTGGTTTAACATTCATGCCTGTTTCACACAGAGAGGCAGTTAAACGTGACAGTTTTTTTACACAACACCTTGCCTTCCACTAGTTTCTAAATGACTGTACTATAATTCAATACAGGAAAATCTACCATATCAGCTCTCCATAGGGAGTCTGTGAAATATGTAGATGTGAATGTCTTAATGATGTTAGTTTGTTATAGAAATAGCTCAAGGTTATTATGCCATCTAACAGGTGAAGGAAGGGCCTCTCTAGACAGCCTCCACAGTGTGTGAGTGTCTGTGCGATTGTACTATATTGGATATTGTTGAGACGATGCATTCTGCTCTATTCTTAGAAAAGGGGTTATTTGAGCAGTAATCTCCATAATGACGATAGCACTCACTCCCAATAGACTAATCCACTACTGCCTATTATCAATCCCCCCACCCCCACCCCCATCCCCCTCCTCAACCATCATATGAAAACATTCCAGGGGTTGCCATGACAACAAAGTTGGTCGCCACGGCGCTGTGTGACTGTCTAACTTTTTGTTGGTTTTGTACAGCAGCAACAGACAGCCCTCACCCCATCACAAAGTCCACGGCCACACTGAATGGAATGATGCTGGGTTTTTATTAACAGCATGGAGAGAATAAAAAACAAAACGGAGTGGTATCTGAAACAAACATTCAAATCTAACCCCTCAGTAAAACAATTCTAGATTTTAAATTGTGCTGATTCAATGTTCACACATGTCAATTTTGGTGCCCACTGTAAATGGCTGAAAACCTATGGGCAATGATCAAATTGATTCCCTTGAATGGAATACATAGGGCATGAGACTTGAGCACATTAAAACATCCCTGTGAAATCAATGTATACAATATCACACGTTTTATTGTGATTGTGTATTTGTTCTTGTTAGATTTGAACAACCACTCTTTTAGCCTGTTGTACTTGGTTTCTGGACATGGGCTACCAGTAGAGTGTGCTAGGCTTACACAGTGCAAGCAGGCAATGCTGAACACACACACACACACACACACACACACACACACACACAGGTAGGAGCTGGTTCTGACAGCCCCACTCCACTACCTCAGCCAGCTAACAGTGCCGAGCCTAGCGAGGGGTAGAAAAGAAATGGCTTCCTAACGCTCACCATCACCACAGCCTCCTCTACCTCAATTGATTTAGCCATGTGCTACATAAGTGTGCTATGTTCCTTTAGCATACCCAATGTGTGTGTGTCTCAGACCCAGTGACTAATAGTATCTACCCACGTCTAATTGTACTGGAGCGCACTCCCCTCCATCCCTCTCCCTCACTGTTTTTTCTCTCTTACTTTTTCACTTAAGTATTTGTGCCTACAGTACTTTCAAAATGTTCCCTTGTCTGACTTTGTGTTTGATGAATATGATGGTTTGCTTTGTTTCTTCAGACACAATCAACATCTCTCTCCAGGGTTGTTGCTATTCTTCTCTTCTATTTGAGGGAGTCGCGTTTGTGTGTGTGTGTGAGCTTTCTTTTGATATTTTTCTTGGCTTTAGTAGGAGCTCTGAAAAACACCACATACAGTGCATTCGAAAGGTATTCAGACCCCTTGACTCAGTGGTGTAAAGTACTTAGGTAAAAATACTTTAAAGTACTACCCAAATAGTTTTTTGGGGTATCTGTGCTTTACTATTTATATTTTGGACAGAAAATATTGTACTTTGTACTCCATACATTTTCCTTGACACCCAAAAGTATTCGTTACATTTTGAATGCTTAGCAGGACAGGAAAATAGTCAAATTCACTCACTTATTCACCAAACATCCCTGGTCATCCCTACTGCCTCTGATCTGGCGGACTCACTAAACACACACACTTCATTTGTAAATAATGTCTGAATGTTGGAGTGTGCCTGTGGCTTTCCGTAAATAAAAAAAAACAAGAAAATGGTGCCATCTGTGTTTCATAATAAAACACATTTCAAATTATTTATACTTTTACTTTTGATACATAAGTATATTTTAAACCAAATTATTTTTTACTTTTACTCAAGTAGAATTTTACTGGGTGACTTTTACTTTTAATTGAGTCATTTTTTATTAAGGTATCTTTACTTTTACTCAAGTATGACAGTTGGGAACTTTTTCCTCCACTGACTTTTGTTACATTACAGCCTTATTCTAAAATGTACTAAATTCATTTTTTCCTCATCAATCTACACACAATAACACATAATGGCAAAGCGAAAACAGGTTTTTAGAAATGTTTGCACATACATGTATTTTACAAGTAAAAAACTGAAATACCTGATTTACATAAATATTCAGACCCAGTGCTATGAGACTCGAAATTGAGCTGGTGCATCCTGTTTCCAATGATCATCATTGAGATGTTTCTACAACTTCATTGGAGTCCACCTGTGGTAAATTCAATTGATTGGACATGATTTGGAAACGCACACACCTGTCTACATAAGGTCCCTCCGTTGACAGTGATTGTCAGAGCAAAAACCAAGCCATGTGGCCAAAATAATTGTCCGTAGAGTTCCGAGACAGGATTGTGTTGAGGCACAGATCGGGGGAAGGGTACCCAAAAATATCTGCAGCATTGAAGGTCCCCAAGAACACAGTGGCCTCCGTCGTTCTTAAATGGAAGAAGTTTAGAACCACCAAGACTCTTCCTAGAGCTGGCCGCATGGCCAAACAGAGAAATCGGGGGTGAAGTGTCTTGGTTAGGGAGGTGTTCCTCTGTGGGATGGGAGAACCTTCCAGAAGGACACCCATCTCTGCAGCACTCCACCAATCGGGCATTTATGGTAGAGTGGCCCAACGGAAGCCACTCCTCAGTACAAGGTACATTACAGCCCCCTTGGAGTTTGCCAAAAGGCACCTAAAGGACTCTCAGACCTTGAGAAGATTGAGAAAAAAGATTCTCTGGTCTGATGAAACCAAGATTGAATTATCTGGCCTGAATGCCAAGCCCCATGTCTGGAAGACACCTGGCACCATCCCTATGGTGAAGCATGGTGGTGGTAGCATCATGCTGTGGGGATGTTTTTCAGCAGCAGGGACTGAGAGACTAGTCAGGATGGAGCAAAAGATGAACGGAGCAAAGTACAGAGAGATCCTTGATGAAAACATGCTCCAGAGCACTCATTACATCAGATTGGGGCAAAGGTTGACCTTCCAACAGGACAACGACCCTAAGCACACTGCCAAGTCAATGCAGGTGTGGCTTTGGGACAAGTCTCCTAATGTTCTTGTGTGCCAGAGCCCGGTCTTGAACCCGATAGAACATCTCCGAAGAGACCTAAAAGCAAGCATTTCGCTACACATAACATCTGCTAAATATGTGTATGTGACCAATAACATTTGACTTGAAAATAGCTGTGCAGCAACGCTCCCCACCCAACCTGACAGAGCTTGAGAGGATCTGCAGAGAAGAATGGGAGAAACAGTAGCGTCATACCCAAGAAGACTTGAGGCTGTAATCGCTGCCAAAGGTGCTTCAACAACGTACTGTGTAAAGGGTCTGAATACTTGTGTAAATGTGACATTTAAAAAATTATATCTTTTATACATTTGCACAACAACAAAACGTTTTTGTTTTTTGTCATTATGGTGTATTGTGTGTAGATTGATGAGGGGAAAAACAAAAACATTTTGGAATTAGGCTGTAACGTAACAAATTGTGGAAAAAGTTGAGGGATCTGAATACTTTCCGAATGCAATGTCTAAACAGACTCACAAATAGATGGAGAGATGTGGCCTATACACAACACAACCATACATTGTATAACATATTTAACCAATGAAAAAGACAATGAAGATTGCATTATTGTCCAATTGTATACAAGGTCCAACAGAAATTCAACTTATGCTTTATCCTAATGCTTCATCCCAATTCATATGCAAATTCAAAGACCAGAAAACATTTAGCTCGATCTTTAGCCAAGTTTGAGGGTTATTTCTCACCATTCTGGTTAAAATGAGCTCTTAATCCCTGTACTGACCATGTACAGTATGTTCTCCTATTGATTGTTATTAATCTGCAGTTCTATGGTGTTACTGATTTGAACTGGCTCTAGACTGTGGTTTGATAGATTGACAGCCAGTCGCTTTATACTAATTTGTCGGGGTCCTTAAGGAGAGGGGGGAGAGAAGAGTAGAGACGGAGAGACATATCGAGAGAGAGAGAGAGAGAGAGAGAGAGGTGGGAGAGAATGAAGGAGAGAGGGCAGAGATGGAGAGGGATGGAGAGAGGGAAGTAAAGAGCAAAGAGAGAGCGCACCATTATGTCCCAATAATGGATGTCCAGTAATCCCAGCCAGCATGATTGAGAGGAGTCGTGTTGTGTGTCTGTGTGCTTGTGTGTTCGCTCGCACCATGCAGTAGTGTTGCACGGTATGCTAGCACATGAAAATCGGTTCGGTACTCACATTTTTGTTACTTTCGGTACATCTGTCAAATGTGTCTCACATCATATATGGATTGAGCTGATCAAGTCTGTCTAGTAATTTGGGGCGGCAGGTAGCCTTGAGGTTACAAGATCGAATCCCCGAGCTGACAAGGTAAATATATGTTGTTCTGCCCCTGAACAAGGCAGTAAACCCACTGTTCCTAGGCCGTCATTGAAAATAAGAATTTGTTCTTAAACTGACTTGCCTAGTTAAATAAAGGTAAAGAAAAAAATGATGTGAATCTTCTGAAGGGGGCAGTATTAAGCTATCCAGGCCACTTGCGCATGCAGCTGACACAGCACCAGTGTTGGGATTAGTTGATTGAAAAAGTAATATATTACTCATTGCATTTAACGAGAGTAACACGTTACTTTACAATACTACTTTGATTGGAAAGTAACGCGTTATATTACTTTCAGTTACTTTCATGAAAAAACTCACTGTTTGTTTTACTGTTGGAGGGAGCAAGGTGAGTCGCGCACGTTCAACCAAAGATGGGCTACTTACTAACTCATGTTTGATCACTAGTTTCTCCTTTCATCTGTAGTGCTGCGTTCCTGTGCGAGTCTACAAGTTCTGCAAGGATTCTTCTAATGAAAACATCGAACTACCACGCCACGCCCACAGTTTGTTGAAAATCTGTCTCCAGAAGCAAACTATTGGAATACTTTGCTTACAGAGCAGATGATGAGGGCCAGCTAATGTATTATACAATAGATGACTGATGGGGCGCGCTGTGTTGAAGCCACTGTGACTTCATCTTGGCACTCCCCCACCATTGTAAAAAAAATATTTTGGAAGCATAGAAATGCTAATATTAATGTCTACATTCATTTTTGACACGTGTATTCTATTACAGACACCTTAATGCATACTTTTAAATTATATTATGCGAGCTAAACATAAAAATAAAAAGATATATAACATTTCCCTTGAAGTAGATTTTTTGGGGGATTACTAATGTTATTGTCCCCACTACAACAACAAAAAATACTTAAATACATTATTTTTTTGTTTAATTTTGTCCTGATGTACTTTAGAATTCCATTATTTTCTATGGAGGGCTGCTCTCACTGGCGAGTGCCAATATGGGCGACCGGTGGCATCAAAGCCTCTTAATGGCCAGTACATAGCATTAGCAATCCAGGGTTTATATACATCATTGGGGCCAGCCCACCAAAACAACTAAGCAAAAGATGTTACAAAACAGTGCAGTGCAAGGTAGGTTTAGTTGAAAAACGACATAAAATCTATTTTACACATGACATTTGCTTTGTAACGTTATTCTACTAGCAACTAAATTTGAATCTTTTTTTTGTGACAATGACATTAACAAATATTCAGCATGACATTCAAGTGAGCATTATAATATTATTACAGCCCAAAAGTAATGTGAAATGCACTCATAACTTAGTTATGACAGCAATGTACAGTGTCAAGAAAAAGTATGTGAACCCTTTGGAAATACCTGGATTTCTGCATAAGTGTCACGGATCCCCCTGGTACTGCGGCTCATTCCGTTCACCAGCTCCGGAAGTCTATGTCACCGGCCTTCTAGGCGTCACTGAACTCATATCAATGTATACACTGTACTCTATACCATCTACTGAATCTTGCCTATGCCGTTTGGCCATCAACTCAAATCTCTAACCACTTTAATAATTAAAAAGTGGATGTAATAAATGTATCACTAGCCACTTTAAACGATGCCATTTGTATAATGTTTACATATCCTGCACTACTCATCTCACATGTATATACTGTACTATATACCATCTACTGCATCTTGCCTATGCTGGTCAGCCATCGCTCATCCATATATTTATATGTACATACTCGTATTCATTCCTTTACACTGTGTGTATAAGGTAGTTGTTGTGAAATTGGTCAGATGGTCGGAACTAGAAGCACAAGCATTTCGCTACACTCGCATTAACATCTGCTAACCATGTGTATGTGACAAATAAAATTTGATTTGAACTGGATTCATTTCCACCAACCCCGGACTGTCTTGTCTCATTACGCACACTTGGTTCCTCTGTTCCCCATTGTCCTTGTCGGTTATTGTTACCATGTCCATTGGTCGTGTGAGTACCTGTGCTATTGTATCGGCTTCCATGCTACGTGTTATTGTGCACTTGTTTTACAGGTCTCATCCCATGTATTATTTTGAGGTTTACACCTCGCTCTTTTGTTTGGGTGGAGAAAATTAAACCACCTATTACATATTCCTGCGCCTGCCTCCAATCGTTATATAACGTGACAATAAATTGGTCATAAAATATTATCTGAACTTCATCTTGTTAACAACAATAGACAAACACAGTCTGCTTAAACTAATAACACACAAACAATTATACATTTTTATGTCTTTATTGAACACACCGTGCACATTCACATTGCAGGGTGAAAAAAGTATGTGAACCCTTGGATTTAATAACTGATTGTCCCTCCTTTGGCAGCAATAACCTCAACCAAATGTTTTCTGTAGTTGCGGATCAGACATGCACAACGGTCAGGAGGGATTTTGGACCATTCCTTTTTACAAAACTGTTTCAGTTCAGCAATATTCTTGGGATGTCTGGTGTGAACTGCTCTCTTGAGGTCATGCCACAGCGTCTCAATTGGGTTGAGGTCAGGACTCTGACTGGGCCACTCCAGAAGGTGTATTGATAAACTTGGGAATTCATTTTTCTGTCGATGATAGCAAGCAGTCCAGGCCCTGAGGCAGGAAAGCAGCCCCAAACCATAATGCTCCCTCCACCATACTTTACAGTTGGGAACAGGTTTTTATGTTGGTGTGCAGTGCCTTTTTTTCTCCACACATAGTGTTCCTTCCAAACAACTCAACTGTAGTTTCATCTGTCCATTTTGCCAGTGAATATTTTGCCAGTAGCGCTGTGGAACATCCAGGTGCACTTTTGAAAACTTCAGACGTGCAGCAACGTTTTTTTTTGACAGCAGTGGCTTCTTACATGGTGTCCTCCCATGAACACCATTCTTGTTTAGTGTTTTACGTATTGTAGACTCGTCAACAGAGATATTATCATGTTCCAGAAATTTCTGTAAGTCTTTAACTGACACTCAAGATTCTTCTTAACCTCATGGAGCATTCTGCTCTGTGCTTTGCAGTCATCTTTGCACGACGGCCACTCCTAGGGAGAGTAGCAACAGTGCTGAACTTTCTCCATTTATAGACAATTTGTCTTACCATGGACTGATGAATATCCAGGCTCTAAGAGATATTTTGTGACCCTTTCCAGCTTTATGCAAGTCAACAATTATTAATCTTAGGTCTTCTGAGATCTCTTTTGTTCGAGGCATGGTTCACATTTGTTAACGATCTGGGTGTAGCTTGTGCAGAGGAGTCAGGCGCAGCACAGCAGGGATGAGTACCACAAGTAATTTCACTCAAATAAAGTTCTCAATAACACACGAGAAAACCAAGCCCACAAAATACGGACCGTATAACATAAAACAATCACGCACAAAAACATGAGGAAAACAGAGGGTTAAATAATGAACAAGTAATTGGGGAATTGAAACCAGGTGTGTAAAACAAGACAAAACAAATGGAACATGAAAAATGGATCGGCGATGGCTAGAAGACCGGTGACGTTGACCGGACAAGGAGAGGGACCAAGTTCTGCGGAAGTTGTGACAACATCAGGCAATCCTTCTTGTGAATAGCGAACTCAAAAAAAAGAAATCCGAAATCTCCAATCTCGTGTCATTAATTGGACTCCAGGTTAGCTGACTCCTATTAGCTTTTGGAGAAGTCATTAGCCTAGGGGTGTCACATAGTTTTTCCATCCTGCACTGTGAATGTTTAAAATTCTACATTCAATACAGACAAAAAATACAATACCTTGTTTGTTATTAGCTAAAGCACACTATGTGTGTCTATTGTTGTGACTTAGCTGAAGATCAGATCAAATTTGATGACCAATTCATGTAGAAATCCAGGTAATTCCAAAGGGTTCACATACCTTTTCTTGACGCTGTATTTAGACTGCTTCATGTTTGTCTGGGCTCTGCCAGCAGCCCTGAGCGGAGCATTGCACCCTGGGAGTGTAAATGCACTCTGGGAATCATAGTGAGCTGTGGAAAGTCATTGTATTTCTTTATGTATAGACTATTGCAATATAGAAGCTTCAGAAATTGGCTTAAAATAGTTTTTTATGTCGTTTTGGAACTAAACTATTAATTTAATCCATTCACTTTTTTAGCTGTAATGAACAATGAGTCATATATCTAATGAATGTCATTTGACCCAATATTATGGCCATAGATAATCAAATTAACCCTGATATCCATCAAATTACATGTTTAAACAGTTAAGGTGTAATTAAATAATTTTGTCTCAAAGGGTTTTGCATTAGTAAAATGTAATATTCTTTTGTTATTTAATATGGTGTTGTATTTATTTAAAGAAATTAAATATATCAAATATATATTATTTTAGTTGTTTTACCATTTATCAACATATTGTTCAATGTATAAAAAAATTTTTTTAAAAAAGACTATGATCCCTTTATTGGTCAATTTGTTTTTTAAACCAATCCCTCTGTAAGAGACACATACAAATACAGGTTTTGGAGAGGTGCGGGGGGCTGCCACACTGGGCACCCAGGGTGCAGTTGTTGTGCAAGTTCCTTGCTTAAGGGCACAACAGCAGGCACTGGCATCTACAATGTGATACCAGCAACCATCCGGTTGCCAACTCACGTCCCACCAGAGTTTTCTTGTATTATGATACTAAACCTGGTATTGGTATCAAAGTCAAAATTCTGGTATCGTGACAACACTACCATGCAGTGCCAGGGCTGTGCTGAGCCTTGGTCTGAATGGGTTGTGGAAGATTGATTCTCTCAGGGGGTTAGAGAGAGCAGTACTGATTGAAGCCTATGACTTCTTCAATACGTTACTGGTTGTTTAGCAGCCTGTTTTCATTTACACTCTCATTATGAGAAAAAGTCATCATTGCGATTCAAATAGTTGTGCGTTTGCGTGGCAGTTCATTTTTGAGAGAGACGGGAAGATAGAGGGATGGAGAGAGACAGACATAGAGAGAGAGATGGAGAGTGACTGAGAAAAAGATGGAGAGACAGAGAGAGGGAGGGAGAGAGAGAGAAATGGAGGGAGGGATGGAGGATCGGGAGAGAGGGAGGGACTCAGGATGAGAAATGGAGAATGATCCTGCACCTTCCTAGCAAATTGCAGTGATTCACCTGTACATAGTGGTAGCATTGATGATTTGTCCCTTGCAATTATACCTCGCTCAGGAAAACATTTATTGTTAAATCCCCACTCGATGTGGGCATAAAAATGTAAACCTGTTGTCTGGTTTGTCTTAGGGATGCAGCCTGTAATTGAAACATTTGTGCCATGTTCCCATTTTAATCACACGCCTTGATCAGAGACGACACTATCAGGTGTGTGTGTGTGACAGAGTGAGTGTGTGTGTTAGGGCTGGACATTATAACAACTTAATTTGATTAATTAAAATGTATGTTTTAGTGCGATGTTCCAAATGCCTTTATTGCAGGAATCAATATATACATATTTTTTTGTGTGTGTTTGTCTTTTTGGTCTCATTCGCTCCTTCTATGTTGTGTGCACTGTGCACCTTCTCACTTGCATACAGACATTAAGCCCCTCCCCCCGCCACTTACAACAACAAAGACAAAAGAAAATATTACATTTACATTTGTCATTTAGTGGACTCTCTTATCCAGAGCGAATTACATGAGCAAATAGGCTAAAGTGCCTTACTCAAGGGCACATCAGCAGATTTTCACCATTTGGCTTAGGGATTCATCTTCCTCTCTGACAACAAGCATTTCGGGTCCAAAACAATCGGTCATATGGACACCAAAACACATAGAGACATTATTTTACTGTAATAGAGAAGAACTTAACGTTTGTAACAATGCCCTTTTTATATCTCAACTCCCAAAATTTAGAACAGAGCAGACCCTACTTAGACAGGAGTATCAATTAACATGATTGTTGAAAATTAATGCTCTGTTTCTGTCGCGCAGTTTCAGTTTCTGTTGCGCGCGACGAGACTGTAATGTGCTAGCTGTCTAGTCCGTTTATAAGTGTGCAATGAGCATAAAAATATACATTTAATAAACAATTGGCAACTCGTTCTCATTCTGAGAAATAAGCATAAGCATCTTCTATGTTCTTCAAACAGTTGGGGATGGACAGGAGGGTGTGTTCATAACAGTTCAACTGTTATACCTTGTTAGCAAGAAAATAGATCCAAGTTGGCTAGACTTTAAATATAAAGATTAGCTAGCTACTCACTAGCAGGTGGGCTTGTATTTGAGAGATGTTTATGAGACCTGTGTTCATTTTCTATATTGCTTGTTACCAGAAGTTGGTGATTGTTAGTGGATGTGCATTGTACATGGTCCTAGTTAAATGTGTTAAAGAATAAAGAATTTAAGCTTTCTGCCAATATCAGATATGTCTATGTCCTGGGAAATGTTCTTGTTACTTACAACCTCATGCTAATCGCATTAGCCTACGTTAGCTCAACCGTCCCGTGGAAGGGACACCGATCCCAAAGAAGTTAACCTCTCCAGGCACCGAGGCAGTATTCGGAAGTTTGGAGAGTCTGGCGTGCCCAAAGTAAAATGCCTGCCACTCAGGCCCAGAAACTAGGATATGCACATAATTAGTACTATTGGATAGGAAACACTCTGAAGTTTCTAAAACGGTTAAAATAATGTCTGTGAGTATAACAGAACTGATATAGCAGGCGAAACCCCGAGGAAATTCTGTCCAGAAAAATGTTTTTTTTTGTGACATGCCCTTACTTTCAATGCCTGCCTATGGGATTCTCTGTAAAATAGGACCCAGGTTGCAGTACCTATGGCCTCCACTAGATGTCAACAGTCTTTAGACAAGGTTTCATGCATTTATCATGGAAGATCACAGAATAGAAGAAGAATATGTAAAAGAATGGAGGAAGTCACTTCAGTTTTTGGTGCGCGAGACCATGAGCTCGCTCCTCTGTATTTTCCTTTTCTATCGTTTAGGATACTATCCGTGTGAAATATAATCGTTAATATACATAAAAGTATACCTAAGGATACATTATAAATGATGTTTGATTTGTTTGGGCAAAGTTGATAGGTATAATTTGAACGCTTTCTCTTCACTGTACAATGGGCGAGTCGACGGGGGATTTTCTGAACATAACGTGCCAACCAAACTGAGATTTATGGATATAAACAATGACTTTTTCTAACAAAAGAAACATGGATTGTCTTGCTTGGACACTTCGGATTTGCCCTCAGCAGAAGATCATCAAAGGTAAGCGATTTATTTTAGCTCTTATATGTGTTTTGTGAGACCCGCGCTGGTTATGGATTTATGCTAATGCATAAAATATGTGAGGTGCTATCCTCAAACAATCAAATGTTGTACTTTCGCCGTAAAGCCTTTTTGAAATCTGACAACGCTGTGATATTGCCAAGACTCTAAGCTTTTGATGACGATGCAACACTTGTATATTGATGAATGTTTTATAATTCAACTTTTGGATTTAGTATTTGGCGCCTTACATTTCTCCGGGTAGTGTCGGGAATGGGGCGCTAGCGCCCCAATGATCCTTAAGTAGTTTTAACAAAGTTAACCATTTACACAGTAGTGTCCAAAACGTCTTTCAAGCTGTCAGGCATTCTGCAACTGCTTTCAAAAGTGTTCTCCTGCGATTGCATTAAGAATTGTTGTGCGTTGACTGCTTGTTAGAATACATGTTTCTCTCCTTATGGCTCTTGCAACTTGAATATACATCGAGAGGACTATTTCCCTTTCAACAGGCTATGCGATTTTAAACAATCCTCAGGCTTATATTTTTTTTAATAAGCTAATGATGCTCTGATCCTCCAAATCATGCTTTCTGGTGTAGTAGCCTATTTTGAATGATTTTATGTATTTATGTTTAGACAGGAGTAGGCTAATTAGGCTATATAATTAGGGCAATTTAATTTAGGGAAACTTACCTAACCTTATGGGCTCGTCGCCTTTGGTTACAACAATCATGCATGTGGACCATTCTTGATACACACAGAAAACTGTTAAGTGTGAAAAACCCAGCAGCGTTTCAGTTGACACACTCAAACCGGTGCACCTGGCATCTACTAACATACCCCGTTCAAAGGCACTTAAATCTTTTGTCTTGCCCATTCACACTCTGGATGGCACACATATACAACCCTTGGCTCAACTGTCTCAAGGCTTAAAAATCCTTCTTTAATAACTTTCATGTTTTGTACACTCAGTGTATTTCGCAGAACAGACATGCTTCTGTGTTAGGCCATTTCACCAAACAAGCAGATCTACAATGATCTCAAAAATGACCTCTCCCGAATCTATATGGCATAAATTTGTCGCAGTGATGGAGAACTTTAATCCGAGTCTACCTCACGGTTCATCTGTTGGAGATTTGAGCACTAAATCCATCAGGGCATTACATGCATAGACCTATACTAGGCTTAGAGATCCACTGTATGATAGCCTATTAATATTTAAAACAGATATAAAAAGGAAGAGAAGCTTAGGCCTAGCCCCAAAGAGAGATAGAGATATGCCGACGGCATGCTACGACACCGACATCTTTTTCCTTATCCTTGTCAGATAGGCTAAAGCATCTGCTATACAGATATAGGCGTACAGAAGTACATTTTTGTTCAGAATTTAACAGGCTATATTGCAGCAATTATGAAGAAATGTTAGTGTCTAATGTACCCAACAAATGACAGCAATAGGCTTATGATATTTATTTAACAGGCCTAATTATAACTTAAACTACAATGAACAAAAATATGAATGCAACATGTAAAATGTTGGTAACATGTTTCATGAGCTGAAATAAAAGATCCCAGAAATGTTCCACACACACAAAAATCTAATTTCTCTCAAATTGTGTCCACAAATTTGTTTACATTCCTGTTAGTGAGCATTTCTACTTTGCCAAGATAATCTATCCAACTGACAGGTGTGGCATATCAAGAAGCTGATTAAACAGCATGATCATTACACAGGTGCACCTTGTGCTGAGGACAATAAAAGCCCACTCTAAAATGTGCAGTTTTGTCACACAACGCCACAGTTGTCTCAGGTTTTGAGGGAGTGTGCAATTGGCATGCTTACTGTGGGAATGTCCACCAGAGCTGTTGCCAGATTATTTCATGTTAATTTCTCTACCATAAACCACCACCAATGTTTTAAAATTTGGCAGTATGTCCAACCGGCATCACAACCACAAACCACGTGTATGGCGTTCTGTGGGCGACATGGGAACAGAGTGCCCCATGGTGGTGGTGGGGTTATGGTATGGGCAGGCATAGGCTGTGTATGACTGCGTGTTCCAGTACGCGCCAATATCCAGCAACTTCGCACAGCCATATAAGAGGAGTGGGACAACATTCCACAGGCCATAATCAACAGCCCGATCAACTCTATGCGAAGGAGATGTGTCGCGCTGCACGAGGCAAATGATGGTCACTCCAGATACTGAATCCATAGATTAGTGCCTAATGATTTTATTTAAATTGACTGATTTCCTTATATAACTCAGTAACTCAGTAAAATTGTTGAAATCGTTGCATGTTACATTTATATTTTTGTTCAGTATAAATACAAAGGATACAGCAACTGTCTCAACAGAAATGTCTCAACAGAACTAAACAAAACACATTTGCATATTTAATGAACTTATTTAGAACAATAAATATGAATATGATAATAACAATGATATACAATAATGATGAAATCAATTATTATAAATCTGAAAACATAAATAAGTTCCAAAGTTTCACACTAGCCTGCATTTGGCTGTGCCAACGTTCATCTACTACATAATCAAAGCGTGTCCATATGGAGGACATTCCCCTTGTAAGCTTTTCACGATAGGCATATTTAACTTATGTTTTACTTCAATAAAAAAAAGTCCTCCATCTTCGCAATCAACAGTAGCCTAGGCCAATGCTCCTCTCTCGCCCTCTCCCTCTCAGCAGCAGGCACATGCATGTAAGGCAGCAGGCACGTGCATGCGCAAAGAGTGACAGAGTGGTGCGGAAGTGCTAAATCGGGGTGTATGGTATAGGCAGCCATGGACAATTTGGCAGACTACAATTTAATTTAATTGGCTTTTAATGTATTTTAATTCCGCCAAAAGACGGCCGTTACAGGCTAGCGGAAAACCCTGGTGTGTCTGTGTCTGCTCAGCACCTATACATACAACAAGGTCTGTTTGGAACATGCAAGACACACAGACAGACGTGTCCTTCTGTCTTCTATGGTCTTATCAACATTTACATATCTCACAGAAGGCGGCAAAACTAACGTGGAGAGAATGACTGGAGAAGAGGAAAGCCCCCAAAATTGTCAAAGACTCCAGTCACCCAAGTCATAGACTGTTTTCTCTGCTAACAGCTAATACCAACAAGCCATAAGACTGCTGAACAATTAATCAAATGGCCACCGGATTATTTACATTGACACCCCCCCCCCTCCATTAGTTTTTTTACACTGCTGCTACTCGCTGTTTATTATCTATGCATAGTCACTTTACCCCTACCTACATGTACAAATTACCTCGACTAATCTGACATTCACTCGGTACCGGTACCCCCAGTATATAGCCTCGTTATTGTTATTTTATTGTGTTACTTTTTATTAATTTTTACTTTACTTTATTTGGTACATCTTTTTTTTACTCTTTCTTGAACTGCACTGTTGGTTAAGGGCTTGTAAGTACGCATTTCACAGTAAGGTCTACACATGTTCTATTCGGCGCAGGTGACAAATTAAGTTTGATTTGAGTGTGTGTGTGTAAGAAAGCGGTACTCTGGGGGGGGGGGGTTACATAGAATATGTATTTTGAGCTACACATAATATATATTTTTTACATCATTTTTTATCCATCTACGGACACAGAATGTAGGAACAAAATAGTTTATTTCCAACCAACCTGCAGAGAGTGGAGCGGATAGTTGAGCCAAACCTCCCGTAGGTCCTGTAAAAGGGAAGAGAGGAGGAGATAGGAGATGGAGAGCGAGGGAAGGTAAAGGAGAGACATGGGGGGAGATTATTGAGTGAATGTGCTTTGAGGACCCC
The DNA here is from genome assembly GCA_003317085.1 of Hucho hucho. Classification (NCBI taxonomy): domain Eukaryota; kingdom Metazoa; phylum Chordata; class Actinopteri; order Salmoniformes; family Salmonidae; genus Hucho; species Hucho hucho. The sequence continues at coordinate 36,855 of QNTS01005495.1, forward strand.
CCACACCTCCATGGAGGGAGATAAAATAACAGTAAGGCTGTGTCATAAATGGCACGCTATTAAAGTAGTGCACTATATAGAGAATAGGGTGCTTTTTGAGATGCAGGCTGAATGAGTCAGCAGCGTGTCGTTCTGAGCACAGAGATCTCCTCATCAACCATCACAACACACCAGATCCTGAGGCACAGCCATCATCACACACACACACAGATATAAATGCACACAAACACACACACACTTGGAAGCTCCCATCACCCCACACTGACAGACACTGGCCTGTGGAGACAGATATGCATTTGTGCTGTGCGTTCCTCCCGTTGGCTCACATGGTCACACTGTGTTTTTATCCACATAACAGGAGTAACTTTGAAGGATAACGGCAGGATAACGCTGTGGTAACGCCACAGAGACGGCCCGGTTGCTATAGAGACAGGTCGCCAAGACACAGATTGGTTCTGGTTTCCTACTGGGTGAGTCATTCTAGAGACTGAGAGAGCGAGAGAGAGCGAGACACATGACAGGGCCGGCGAGTCTGTCATTGGGGCGTTTAAGTTTTTTTTTAAGGGATAAATAGATAAACCTTTAAAGATGCTACACCTCTGGTTGGCCGCAATGACCACACACACCTCAACTACACACCATCGCTATCGCCTTCACGGTAAGGCACTAAGGTGATGAAAAATTCATGAAAGTGCTCAATATGTTCGAGCAAATGCTTTCATTCGTTTTCACATCTCTTCAAAGGTAAAAAGGCCCTAAGTACATAGCACGTATTGAGTGAAAAATCCACAGCCGTGGTGAGATGGTAGATGGCATTACTCAGGAGACAACATCACTAGCTATAGCTACCCTCAGAACAGCCTCATTTTGTCAGGGCATGGACTCTACAAGGTGTCGAAAGAGTTACACAGGGATGCTGGCCCAATGCTTCCTACAGTTGTGTCAAGTTGGCTGGGTGTCCTTTGGTAGTGGACAATTCTTGATACACACGGGCAAATGTTGAGCCTGAAAAACCCAGCAGCATTGCAGTTCTTGACTCAAACTGGTGTTCCTGGCACCTACTACCTTACGGCGTTCAAAGGCAATTCAATATTTTGTCTTGCCCATTCACCCTCTGAATGGCACACATACACAATCCATGTCTCAATTGTCTCAAGGTTTAAAAATCCTTCTTTAACCTGTCTCCGCCCCTTCATCTACACTGATTGAAGTGGATTTTACGAGTGACAATAAGGGATCATAGCTTTCACCTGGATTCATCTGCTCAGTCTGTCATGGAAAAAGTAGGTGTTCTTAATGTTTTGTATACTCAGTGTAGAGTATGTGTATCTATTTTTAACAGTCTCTCTAAATAACCGTTGTTGCATAATTAAGGATATGGCTAACATCCCTTGTTTATTGATGGTGCTGGGTGCATGGGTGGACCCCCTAATGGTTTTATGCACCCAATGTACAGTATCAATCAACATTTCGGGCACAACTACTAATCCAATTGAGATGATTTGGGATGAGTTAGACTGCAGAGTGAAGGAAAAGCAGCCAACAAGTGCTCAGCATATTTGGGAACTGCTTCAAGACTGTTGGAAAAGCATTCCAGGTGAAGCTGGTTGAGAGAATGCCAAGAGTGTGCAAAGCTGTCGTCAAGGCAAAGGTAGGCTACTTTGAAGAATCTCAAATATAAAATAGTAAAAATAAAGAAAACCCCTTGAATGAGTAGGTGTGTCCAAACTTTTGACTGGTACTGTATATGGATGACCTGTACATTTTTCAGATAAATGTAGATATTCCTGGTCACTTGTCTGGTGCCAAATTTTCCTGACGGAAACCCTCACACACACAAACACACACGCTAAGTTAGACTGTCTGTTGGTCTCTCGCTAGTTCCTCTATTGTCTAGCTGCTGTTTCTGCTCTCCATAATCCGCTTTCTTACCGTTATTCAGACACTCTCTCGCTTTTTTATTCTTTACATCTGTCTCTTGCTCTCTTTCTCTTTATACACTTTCTCTCTCTCTCTCTCTCTCTCTCTCTCTCTCTCTCTCTCTCTCTCTCTCTCTCTCTCTCCCTATTTCTTTCCCATTCTTCTCACTCTCTTCCCCTTGCAGTGCATGATCTCCCTAGAAACATTGAGAGTAGGGCGAAGAGAGAGAAGAGGATGTTTGTTTGAAAGTAGGATTTGGAGGAAGAGATCAAAAATGGTGTAACAGGATTACACTCGGTCCCAAATCACATAGGGCCTCCAGGGACCAAAACACTGCTTCTGTGTGTGTCAGTGTGTGTGTGTGTGTGTGTGTGTGTGTGTGTCACAGTGCGTTTTGTGAGTCAATGTGTTTTCACGTGCATGTTTTTCTGAGCATATCCATGTTTGTTTCTAAATCCTACTCTGATCTTGGCTGATGTGAGTATGTTTTTATTTTTTTGTTTGCTCTCTGTAGGCCTATATCAATTGATGACAGAGATTTTGAGACATGGTTCAGAAAGCTTTTGGCCCGCTTTGACAGTACAACTGAGCCCAAACCGTTTGTCTGTCGTTCTGCCTATATGCCTGCCTCCATGCCAGTGAATATAATATTGTGTCAGCTGCTGCCATAGTCATAGAAATAGAATCACTAGAATGGGCTTCCCTATACAAATCTGTGGGTCATTCTATTTAGCCACAGAAACCTATAGAAATCCCACCAACAGTGCTTGGCAGACATTATTTGGGAGGTTAGCAAAGTCTTCCAGCCTCTCATTCTTGACTTGTTACCAGCATCTGATGATAGTAGCTTGTGGTCATTTCAACCATGCACTTCCCTTCTCAACAGCAGCCTTAGAGGTCAATGCCTGGGTAAGGGTGGACCCTTGGGGTCAATCCCACAATCCTCAGTGGTCAGGGAGGGACCAATGCTGGGTGTTCCTGGGTAAGGTTTATGCTAGGCGGGATCCTGGATAATTATGGGGTTTAGAGTGAAGGCCATCTCCATATTTCCAACCTGAGTCAGTCTGCTGTGGGTTAGTCAGAGTGGTCTCCTCCTCCTCCTTCTACTTACCTTACATGCCTAGCTTAGTTTATGGACCCGTGACTTAAATTTAAATTACCTTTAACATGAATGAATAATCTTACAATAAGTGAAGACATCAATTTTTTATGTTGTTGAAGCCTAAAGATTAGCAGGGAGAACCCACATCTGGCTCAAGGGCGCGCTCTCTGAGCATAAATGTTTACCAGTTGCCTCTCTCTCTCTCTCAGCCTACAGGGTAACAAGATCACTCTGGCCCCAGGCAGGACATAAAGGCTAATGAGCGATTCTCCAATAATGAGGCCCAGGCTTATGGTGATGCCAAGCTATCTTTGTTTTTATTTTTACTAAACTTTTATTAAATAAAGAAGATCCAGGATTGAAGGTGTACATGTGCGTGTGCGCTGGCCCATGTTCATACATTAGTATTAAGACCATGGGTTAGCTCTGCCTGCCTGCTAGGTTTGGGCGGTATATAGATTTGTGTATTTTCATACCGTTTCTGTACCATACCGTGTTTTACTGTATTACCGGCAGTGTACACAAGAGGCTGCTAATTCGTTCCAAACGTTAACAAAACACAATTTGCGTACACTTGTCACTGTAAATGCTAACAAGCGCAAGCAAACATAAACAATTTGCAAGGACAGACAACCCAGCTCATAAAGTATATCAATAGGTTTGCTGGACGCACAAAATAAATAATAGACAGCAGGGATCTTGACTTCAGAGGGGATTGATTGTGTCTGCTGTAACCAAGAAGCTTGATCTTGTGTGTATATATTTATATATATATATATATATATATATGTATATATATTTATATATATATATATATGTATATATATATATGTGTATATATGTGTATATATATATGTGTGTGTGTATATATACACGTATAAATAGGTGTATATATGTGTATATATATGTATATATGTATATGTATATATATATATTTATATATATATATTTATATATATATGTGTGTATATATATACATGTATGTGTATTTATATGTATGTATATATGTTTGTGTGTGTGTGTGTATATATATATATATATATATATATATATATATATATATATATATATGCGTACAGAGGCCCATTATCAGCAACCATCACTTTTGTGTTCCAATGGCACGTTGTGTTAGCTAATCCAAGTTTATCATTTTAAAAGGCTAATTGATCATTAGAAAACCCTTTTGCAATTATGTTAGCACAGCTGAAAACTAAAGAAGCAATACAACTGGCCTTTAGACTAGTTGAGTATCTGGAGCATCAGCATTTGTGGGTTTGATTACAGGTTCAAAATGGCAAGTTACTGTTCGATTGAACATTAGAATGGGCAAATGGGCAAAACGAGTGACCTATGCGCCTTTGAGCATGGTATGATCGTTGGTATCTCAGAAACAAACAAAAAACATCCAGTCAGCGGCAGTCCTGTGGGCGAAAACTGCTTGTTGATGAGAGCAGTCGAAGGAGAATTGCAAGAATCGTGCAAGCTAACAGGAGGGCCACAAACAGACAAATAATGGCATAGTACAACAGTGGTGTGCAGAACAGCATCTCAAAATGCCGAACTTGTCGATCCTTCTCACGGATGGGCTATTGCAACAAACGACCACAATGGGTTACACTCCTATCAGCTAAAACCAAGATGTAGCGGCTCCAGTGGACAAGCGATCACCAACACTGGACAATTAAGGAGTGGAAAAACATTGCCTGGTCCAACGATTCCCCAGTTCCTGTTGCATCATGCTGATAGCAGAGTCAGGATTTGGTGTAAGCAGCATGAGTCCATGGACCCATCCTGCCGGGTGTCAACGGTACAGGCTGGTGGTGGTGGTGTACTGGTGAGGGGAATGTTTTTCTGGTACATGTCATGTCCCTTGATATAAATTGAGCAACGATTGAATGTCACAGCGCTTCTGAACATTGTTGATGACCAAACCCAATAAAGCATATTTGGGATGAGCTGGAATGGGTTGTTCGCAGTATGAATGTACGGCCTTACAATCTGCAGTAACTGTGTGATGCCATCGCTTCAGCATAGACCAACATCCCTGTGGAACATTTCTGACATCTTGTCGAATCCATTCCCCGAATAATTCCGTCTGTTCTGGAGACAAAAAAGGGGGTACTAGTTGGGTGTACGTAATAAACTGACAGGTGAGTGTATATACGCACTTTATACAGTACACACTCACTCACACTACACTGACACGCTCACAAATCCCCCCCCCCCGCACATAACACACATACGCATACCGACACAACACATATATACAAACACACTTTCACACTCTTCATATACTGCTGCTACTCTGATATTTATTCTTACTCTTAGAATTATCTATCCTGATGTCTAGTCACTTTATCCTGCCTTTATGTACATATTTAACTCAAATACCTTGTACAAAACATTGATATGGTTTTGGTACACCCTGTATATAGCTTAATTTTTGTGTTTTATTCCTTGTGTTACTAATCATTTTTGTATTTTTTTACTCTGCATTGTTGGGAAGGGCTTGTAACCAAGCATTTCACGTTAAAGTCTACACCCATTGTGCTTTGGCGAATGAGACAATTACGATTTGAGATATTTAGCTGGCAAACATTAGTAGTGAATTTCAAGAGTAACTTGATCTTGTGCTGCACAACAGTGGATCTTCAAGTCACAAAGCTTCCGTTTGCTCTTTGTAAATAAACATACCATGTGGCTGGCTCAATCAGCTCTTTGGGGAATGGCTGCATAATGAACAAATAATGCAAAAATTGAAATGAAGAACGCAATCTGCTTTATCTATTAACCTAGTGCACAAGTTGACTGCACTTTAAACGGTATAGCGTCCAAGCCTACTGCCTCAGCACTCCTGGCTCAGTCAGTCTGTGGAGAGAGTGACCAGAGCAGAATAGATCCTGGTTGACAGCATGCACATCTTCATGTTCTCCCTGTTCCCCTCCCTTTCTCTCTCTGCGCCTGCCTCACTCATCACCCCCAGCTCTCCAAAATAATTGACCACTGTGTCATTTACGTCCGCACGCAACACAAACTTCACATTGGTTCAGTTTGAAAGGGTATAAATCTGTGACTGAGACTGAGACTACTCTCTATACTTTAGGCCAGGGCTGTGAGAGCTAGAAAGCTCAGAGGGCCAGTAGGGCTCAGGTTTTCTGTATGGTCGGAGTGTTCTGAAATTGACACTTTAAAGCTGGTTCTGACATTTGTTTTTTGTTATTTTGAAGTGTTGCTATCAGACATCATCCCCTTAAAACCTCTTAAGGCTAGGAGGCAGTGTTCAGAAGTACGGAGAGTCTGACGTGCCCAAAGTAAACTGCCTGTTACTCATATTGGATAGGATAGGTAGTATTGAATAGAAAACACTCTGAAGTTTTTAAAACTGTTAAAATAATGTCTGTGAGTATAACAGAACTGATATGGCAGGCAAAAACCAGAGGAAAATCCATCCCGATTTTTTTTTTTTAGGTCACTGTCTTTCCAATGACTCCCTACTGACTATACATGACAATAGCTCCCAGATTGCAGTTTCTATGGCTTCCACTAGATGTCAACAGTCTTTATACATGGTTTCAGGCTTGTTTTTTGAAAAACGAACAAGAAAGTGTAGTTTACCAGGTGGCTCATGATTAGGAAATTAGTGTTTTGGCGCGCGCTCTTCGTTCTTTCTCTTCCCTGTTGAACATACTATTCTCCGTCTGAAATATTATCGTTTATTTAGATATTAGACAACTTGAGGATTAATTAGAAACATCGTTTGACTTGTTTGGATGAATTTTACCGGTAACTGTTGAACGAGTGGATTACAGAACACAATGGCGCAAACTAAACATACTTTTTGGGATATAAAGAAGGACTTTATCGAACAAAACAAACATTCTCTGTGTAGCTGTGACCCTTGGGATTTCAAACAGAGGAAGGTAAGTGATTTATTTTGTTGCTATTTTTGATTTTGTAACGCCTGTGCTGGTTTGAATAATATGTTGGAAGTGGGGAGCTGTCCTCAGACAATCGAATGTTCTGCTTTCGCCGTAAAGCCTATTGTAAATCCGACAACGCGGTTCGATTACCAAGATTCTAAGCTTTTGAATGATGAATAACACATGTATTTTCATGAATGTTTAATATTACTATTTTTGTAATTTGAAGTTGGCGCTCTGCATTTCACCGGATGTTGTCATAGGTGGGACGCTAAAACTCACAAATTCCAAATGCCAGACTGAAAGAGTGTGCGATTCTGAGCGTGTGTAGGTGTGTGTGCTACAGTGTTATGAATGCTTGACTCATCCAATGTTGTTAGTGGTGACGTGTGGCATTTAAAGAGTTTTTGTTAATTAAGAGGACATCAGAATTGAAAGTCTTCTTTGGGGCTAAAGTGGGAAGTCGGAAACATGATATTATCAGCAGCCATCCAATTAAAATGTAGAGTTAAAAAATACATCTCTGACTAGCTACCAACCACTCTGTTTGTTTGACACTAGGCATCTAGCTATTCCACCGCTGCTTAGTCTATATTGCTTAATCAAATGAAACCAAACATAAACTCAAAGGTACAATCTGCAATATTTAAGGCTCTACAATGGTCATTGGAATCCATGATATAAATATATATATATACACTCTCAGAATTGTGACTTTATACTGTACCATATGCAGAGTGGAGTTGATAGATACTGTTATAGAAACTTTACATATTGTACTTACCTACTTACAGTACAGTGTTTATACATGTGAAGCCAGCCAAGTGAACAAGGTGAATTCATGTAAATATTTAATGATGACTACGTCCCAAATGAGATCCTATTTCCTAGATAGTGGACTACTTTTGACAAGGGACCATTGGGCTCTCGTCAAGAGAACTCCACTAGGGGACAGGGTGCCATTTGGGACGATGTAGCTCGATGTTTGTTTTCAATGAGGGAAATGTCTTGGACAAACCAGTAGCAAGCCAGAGACCAATTAGATACTGCTCTCTGCAACAGGCTCCCGAGTGGCGCAGTGGTCTACGGCACTGCATCTCAGTGCTAGAGGTGTCACTACAGAACCTGGTTAGATTCCAGGCTGTATCACAACTGGCTGTGATTGGGAGTCTCATAGGGCGGCGCACAGTTGGTCCAGCACCGTCCGGGTTTGGCTGACAGGTAGCGTAGTGGTTAGAGTGTTGGGTCAGTAACCGAAAGGTTGCTAGAACAAATCCCTGTGCTGACAAGGTAAAAATCTGTCGTTCTGCCCCTGAACAAGGAAGTTATTCCACTGTTCCTAGGCTGTCATTGTAAATAAGAATTTCTTAATAACTGATTTGCCTGGTTAAATACAGGCTAAGGAATGTATCTCTCCTGATTGAACACACCACACACACTCACTCAGCCCTCTCCTGATTTAACACATGCATTTTAGCATATTTCGTCCCCTAATAAGGGAGTTCATCATAAGTATTCAATGTCCCGCCAGGTTTAGCCTATCTGTCTCTGTCAAAACCCTATATCCTCCTAATTCACTGAACTACCATGCAAGCCTATAGCCGAGCCTTAATCTGGGATCCCAACCCTATACTCTAGTCTCGGGATAGGCTGCTCCGGGCCTGGATAGCCGAAATAACTTTCGATTGGTTCTGCAGGGCAGGTAAAAGACAGACTTACTTATTCAGTTTTACTTACAAAATTGATGTGATCAGTTTTGGAAGTTCCCAGAAACCGCTCATTTCCTTAAGTGTTTAGCTGTAAATGTGTTCCCAGGTGCAGGAGCCGCAGACAGACAGGCAGCTGATCGAGATGTCTCCGGTGCTTCCGAAGCTGACGGACTTTGAGGACGCCATTGGTGTTATGTTCCCGCACTGTTGCCTGCTGGCCAGATATTTCACACTGAGGACTGTGGGCTTCAACCACCTCACACTGTGAGTATAGGAGGGGTGTGTGTGTGAGCGTGTGCATGCGTGCGCGTCATTCAGAATATTCTCTCATAACTCTCATAACAGTGCTAAAACGCCACCATCAGTGTACCACTCTATATCTTTAGCTAGGTCCTAGTTCATTTTCCACTAGTGCTCTGGTCAAAAGTAATGCACTATATAGGGAATAGGGTGCCATTTGGGAAGCACCCTATATCTCCCCAGCCTTGTTCAGTATGAGACATCTAGTCTACAGTAGGAGTGTCTTACAGTCTTCAGAGCCTTGTGCACATGGTCACAGGGCCTGCTGCCTGCCTGACCGCCCGGTCCATCCTCCATCCCAGTCTGGTAGTGATGGATGGACTGTTTAACTCCTAGTTGGCCCAATGCCTAATCCGGTGCCTTTTACAGCCTGTGTAGTCCTCCCAGTGCACACTAAAGCCCCTCTCCAGCCATGGCCCGACTCTGCTAGGGAGGTCACAACCCCACTCCCCCATGGGAAATTGAGTTTTTAAATGTTGTTGATTATATTTACTGGCTGGCCCGTAGCTTTGATTGTTAATCCTTCTCTCTCATGCGAATAGTCTTTCTCTTTCTCCCTCTGTTAATTTCTCTCTGTTTCTGTCTTTCGTTCTCTCTCTCGTTCTTTCTTTCTCTCTCTCTCGCTCTCCCTCTCAGCTCTGTGAGGTCTTAAAGGCCCATTTCATTTGATTTAATTTATATTCATAGTTTGTAGTTTATAAGTTAATAACTTAGCTTTTATATGTTTTAAGCCATTACTTGCAGGGAGTGTATTATGTATATTTACAGTAAGCATGCACACATTTTGTTAGCCTACTTTATGAAAGTAAAATTTTTATTCTGACACATTTATTGTGCTGTTGTTGCTATGGAGACACATTTTTACGAATACTGTCTGAGATATTGTTAGACTTGATTTGACCCTAGAGGTCATTTCAGATGCCAACATCGGAAACATTTTCTCTAAATGCTTTTATATTAAATCAAACTGCATGTTTAAAATAATGGTGAAATCATTGATTTTATAAAGTTGCTGACACTTCAATCAGGTCGATTTCAATTGGGTGAAGAACCGTTGTGTTTCTCTGCCCTGCTTATTACCTTTCATAGGAGGCTTTCATTGCTTGCGACTTACAGTAGAAAAATGGGTGAGTGCAGAGTGCAGACAATGTGTTTTTGAATAAGTCAGCTTTGATTCACACTTACCCTGTTAACTTTGGTGTTTCAGTTTCATGTTTTATTAGTTGTACAGGATACACTTGGTATATACACCGTCCAACGAAAGGATAACTTGCACGTTCCTTCTCAACAACGCAACAACAATAAGAAATAATAAAATATAAGAATACGAACATGAAGCAAATTGCTCAGTAGAATGGAATAAACATTTTAGCATGTTTTACTGCTTTATACTGTAGCATTGTTTTTAAATGAAAGGAAAAGCTTCACACTCTAGTAGCTCCGATGCAATAGTTTATTCACCAATGTTTAAAAGAAAGCTGTCTTCAGCGTTTCATCAAATGCTCTGTACTTAGCATTCCTCATTCATTGTGTTTAAAATGCTCTTAAAAATGACATGTAATGGAAAATAATTGCAGAGGTCATGCCGTCTTTTAGGAGATGTGCTTCACTGTGTAGAGTTTATGAGGGTTAAATGTTTGATCCATTCACAAAACTGAAATGTTAGCAACACAATAGTGAGTTTGACAGCTAAACCAAATTAGCCTTGACAGTACATCTCTGATATCTTATTGGCAGGCAGCACTCAGTAATTGCTTTTAGATTTGCCACAAGGATGTTTCAGGGTGTGTGTGTGTGTGTGTTTGCGCGTGTATGTGTGTGTTGTGTCGTTGTGTTTTTTAATCCATCACTTTAATGTCAGAGCCTTTCACCACTCATGGTCAGTGAAGTCGATTAGAGGGCTGAGCTGTCAAGGTTAACTTTGAAGGTTTCTCTTCCTTCTCAAAGTATAGACTGACGACTGCAATGCTAACCCTATTAATGGCCAACTTATTATTAGACTCAGTTCTTACACCAATTATTAACCATTAAATAATAATTATTATTAATTTGATTTATATAGCGTCTTTCCACGTACAGTAGGTGCTCAAAGCACTTTACGTAATAAGGGGGAAACTCACCTCTTGAAGTGATGCACGGCACAGGAGGCTGCTGAGGGGAGGACGGTTCATAATAATGGCCGGAACGGAGCACATGGAATGGCATGTGTTTGATACCATTCAATTACCACAAGCCCGTCCTCCCCAATTGAGGTGCCACCAACCTCTTGTGATGCACGGCAACCATTGTGTGTGAGAACGCTCACCACACATCTGCTAGCATGGTGAAAGGGTGAGGAGTGATGTATGCCAATTGGGAATCAGCGGAATAATTACGATACAAACCCTTTATAACTCAGTTTGTTTTAGGCCAATTCTTTACCATTAGCTTGTGATTATACCTAGTAGTCAAGCCTAATTCTGATATTTTTACTCAAAGTATTAGTGGATGTGTAAAAACAAATCAACTGTTTGTAATGAAGGTCATCTAAAAAAGTAAGGACTCCTATGTTCTTAAAAGGTGATGCTGATCGAACCGAGTTTGAAATTCAATCTGGGCGTTGGGGTCAATGCAGTTCTCGCTTCATTGAGAACACGAGGTCGGTAGCAATGTGAGTCCGCCCACCTCCAATGTAGGGCAACCTTTAGACCCCTATCTCATCACCCTGGAAAACGAAATGAAGGTCATACAACAGGATAGTACAGGATGTAGAGGAGACGAGACCCCCCCCCCCCCCCCCCCCCNAGACACACGTACGCAAACTAACCTCATTGTGGAAGTAGATAGATAGAACACACACTCAGTAACCTCATGGTAGTGGAATTAGATAGATAGAGTCTGACCTAGAGGAAGTGGAGCTGTGAGTTGACCCCTTTTAGAGATCCTAGAGACAGTAGACAACCTCAGAGGAACACAGACGGAGAGACTCTGCTCCCACAACTCTACCCTCTAAATCCCCTCGGTTGTCTCTCAAATGGCACCCTATTCCCTATACAGCGTATTACATTTGACCAGAAAGTAGTGCACTATAAAAGGATTAGGGTGCCATTTGGGATGCGCACCTTTTATCATAGGCCCCTAATGATCAGGACGCTCAATGGCTGCCACGATCAATGATCCCAAACCACTAGAGACCGCACCGTTCCTCTCATCCTGCCCCTCTCCGCTCAGGTATATATAGCCTCCCCTGTCGGATCAGGCCCAAACAACCTCCCGGACCCCTGCTGAGCCGGGAAACGCTATTTCTAGAACTCCTAAGTCGCAAAGGAGCCACATACACGAACACACACAGGCGATACAAAATAGAGCAGTCGTTGTTGGAACGCAGGACTCCTGAAGCTGTTAAAGGTGTTTTAGATCAAAGTCAGGGCAGAATAAAGACCTGGAATTCACACTTTACTTCAATTTCTCCCATCCTTTACCTTCCACTACCGCTGCATTGTGCCTCCTGTGTTGGAGAGATGGCTCTTTGTGGCTTTCACACTAAAACGCTTTCCTTCTGCCCCGACCCTCTATCTCTCTCGCCTTTTTTACTGTTTTTCTCTCATTTTCACTTTCCCTAGCTTTTTTCTATCCCTCTAGAACACACATGTCATCTTAACACACACATATTGAGGTTCAGTATGTGCATTCTGCAGCACTCTCTCTATATCTCTCCTTCACCCTTCTTATGAAGCACATTCCAGGAGAGTTTCCCAGTTCAGATATGCCGCATAACATAAAATGTGCCTGCCAGTCAGGGCTGCAGAAATTGGACAATAAACTCTGACCTTTGATGTGATAATTTCCCTTCCTCATCACTCCTCTCTTTCACCCCTCCTCTCTTTCCCCCCTTCCCTTGCTCTTATGTCCTCGCTCTATCCCCTCTCCACCAGCTATAACTGTACTGAGTCAATCCTGCTCTAACCTGCTGAACCTCATATTTCTGGCTGCGTCCCAAATGGCGCCCTGTTCCCTATACAGTACACTACTTTTGACCAGAGCCCTATGGTCCCTGGTCAAAAGTAGTGCACTGAAAAGGGAATAGGGTGCCATTTGGGATGCAGGCCGTGTCTACATATCTCCCCCTCCGCTCCGCTCTGCTCACTGTGGTCTGTGCTGCCCGCCCTGGCTCCTTGGCACAGCACCAACCTACATCTGCAACACTGATCTATAATTCTGTTTAATTAAGGAGCAATGCTGTGCAGCGCCTCTCCTCCATCTCCTACTACACTGCAGTACCCCTCTGTCTAGCACGGTACTACTGCATAGGGAGTAAAAGGCTCTGAAGACGATCAAATATATCCATAGATATCAGTAGGGGTTTAATGTTGGAATGTGTGTGTGTGTGGGGGGGGGGGTACTGTGCATGTCTGCTTGTCCTAGTTAATTCAACACAATCGACTGAAACTCACCTAGCGGTATCATTGAACCGATCCAAGCTTACCATTCTATTTAACCTTAGCGGTATAAACTTCTCTCCATGTGGGTAATAACCTTTCACTTGTCACTGACTGTCAGGGCCTGCTTTCATCTCTCCCCAGGTCTGTATGTGCGCATTAGTGCTTTAGTGCATCACATTCAGCACGCCACTCTTAACATACAGATGTGTAGACTAAGGCTAAATCCCCCATGGGTTTGACTGAGAGTTGAAGACACATCTGAATTGAAGGCCTGAATAACCCCTCTTTCCTCTTCTTCACCCCTCTTTACCTCTCTCTACCCCCCCCCCCCCATCCCTTTCTACCCGTTTCCCTGTTTTGCTCCCTCTCTCAGTGGTCACAACCAGAGAATGTAGTTCCTGGGAGACTCCATCATGCAGCTGATGGCTACAGAGTACCTCTTCATCCATTTCCCTGACCACCACGAAGGACACTTAACGGTAAGGAGAAACCCCCTAATGTCTCTCTCCATCTATTTTCTTCTTCCTTCTCCTCATCTCGTTCCCTCGCTCTTTACATCTTTGTCTGTCGCGCTTTCCTTCTCTCTTTCTGTCTCTTCTCCCTCCTCATCTTGCACTCCTCTCTCGCTGTGCTCACTCTCTCCTCTCCGGCTCTCCCCATCTTTGTCTCTCCATATGTTCCTCCCTCTGTACCCATCTCTCCGTTTTTCTTTGGTCCATCTCAGTGTTATTCACTGCATCCTTTTTTCCCCTGCTGCACTTCCATGCTGTATCTCTCTCTTCTTTAGCTCTCCCTGCTCCCTTTGTATCCCTCCCCCTTTCTTTCCATGTCTTTGTGTGCTGAAAGGAAGAGTTACAGGGGTAAAGAGAGAGCGAGATGGGTAGCCTATTGTTGTATGGGAAAGTGTCTTTAATAGCAAGCCTTTGTTGGTATTCTTTTGTGATGGAGTGCAGATGAAAACAGATAGATTGTCTCTATCCTTGGATGGTGCTGTAACAGTGTGTGTGTGGGCAAAAGGGTGTCTCTGTGTTCCTCTTATACAATACTTGCCGGAACATTCCAGTCATGCATTTCCCATCCTGTCAATCAATATTGAATGGTGGAAAGGAAAAAAACAGGTTCCTTTTCCTTACATACTCTGCAGTGGGGCGGGGCATGCAGTGCAGTGCTGCTGTAACTGATTTTGTCATATAAAAATCCTAACTAAAAGCTGCTAAGTAAAAACAGATCTGCAGTTAGATATTTATTAGTGGAGAGTAGATGTGACATCAATGGGATAAAAGCTCTGCAGTGAAGCATAGCTAAGAGACTGAGATGGTCCCGGCCTGCCCAAGAGTAGAAACAGACAGACTCAAATGGATTTCAAATTGAAGTGCTCATTCAACACATTGACTTTATATATATATGTGTGTGTGTGTGTGTTAAGAACGAGCGTTAAGAACGAGTTAGCTGAGACGTCCAACAGCATTTTATCTATTCTATCTCTACTTTCCCCTCTGCTGCGTTTATATTTATAATGTTTATGCCAACTCTTTTAGAGTTGCACTCGTCTTGTTTTGACATATCTTCATCTGCTAAGCTTTGAATCTCAATGTAATATTTAACAGTCAAATGATGTGAGAAGTGAAACATTGAATAGCCTGGCGTGATCCTACAAGCTACAGGGTCCATATGGTGTTTATTTTCCTTATTTTTTTCTCTTTTTTTGTATGTGCGTGTGTACTGTGTACGCACTTTGGCATATGTGCAAAGTGCATCTGTGAGACTTGGATATTCTGTGTGTGATTTGTTTGTGTGTGCATGTGTGTTCCACAGTTGTTGCGTAGCTCATTGGTCAACAACCGTACCCAGGCCAACGTGGAAGAGGAGCTGGGCATGCAGGAGTTTGCCTTCACTAAAGACAAAACCAAACGGCCCGTGGCCCTCCGCACCAAGACTCTAGCTGACCTGCTGGAGTGTAGAGTTTAAGCCCTTTTTAAAACCTCAACCATTGTCTTTTTCTTTGTACCATATGTACAAGGCCTTTTTTCAAATTTCTCTCTTAAAAACGAAACTATTGCCATTTTGTGTGTACTGTATTTATAAATGTCCAAGGCCTCTCCTTTCTCTCTGAGGTGAGGTTTTAAAAAATGAACCAACATTGTTTTTTGGCATAGAGATCCTATAGTACAATGCTCTCTCCTTGAGGTTTTTAAATTGGAGATTGCGTGTTTCTATACGTAGGCTACATGGCCTCTCCCTCCTTGATGTCTTCAAACCCTGAAATATTGGCATTTTACTTTTCTCTTTCCTTTATGAAAGGCCAGTAAAGACATTTAATTATCCTGTGGGAGTACATGTACCCCGGCTTGTCCTTTGGCTCCCGAGCCCTTGCTTGGTGACCGGAGGGTTGATGATGAGTGTGAGGGCTCCCTGTCATGGCTAGTGAAAAGGCAGGTTATATCCTTCCCTCCCTCATTTGGCCTCCCAGCCTTCCAGTCTTCAGACATCAAAAAGGCTAAGTTGCATCCCAAATGGCACCCTATTCCCAACATAGTGCACTACTTTTGACCAGGGCCCATAGGTCTATGTAGGGAATAGGTTGCTGTTTGGGATGCATCCTGAAAAAAGGCTTGAGCATTAAAGGGGTTGGGAGGGTTAGGTTCTGGAGGGGGTTGAGAGGGTGAAGGGATGGAGGGGAGGCCGCATGACGAGATGTACGCTACTGGATACTCTTCAAAGGCAGAGCCACAAGAGGATGACATGCACCGTGCGCACACACATATACAAACACACGTCCTCACAAACCTGCACACACACACACACGCTCACATGTACACACACACACAATGTGCAAAGGCAATATTCAATAGCGAGACCTTTGTACTGGGTCCACATACACTAAAGTACACACAGACACACACACACACACACTAGATTATTCGCATCCTCATATATTCTTCTAAGGCCTGGGCAGAGCAAAGCAGAGATGACGACAGCAGGGTTGAGGGATTTGGGCTGAAATTAGTGGTTCTCTTGAGCATATAAACAGTCATGTCATCTAGCTAGCTACATACACACAGTGTACCTACAGTAGTGCCTAGACACTGTCTCTCTGCATCTCAAATGGCACCCTATTTTCTATGTAGTGCATTACTTTTGACCAGAGCTCTACTTTAGACTAGGGCATAAGTACTGCTAAATGGCATATGATATTACACTGAACAAAAATATAAATCCAACAAGGAACAATTTAACATATGTTACTGAGTTATAGTTCATGTAAGGAAATCAGTCAATTGAAATAAATTCATTAGGCCCTAATCTATGGATTCCACGACTGGGAATACAGATATGCAGCTGTTGGTCACCAAAAAAAAAGATAGGGAAGTGGATCAGAAAACCAGTCAGTATCTGGTGTGACCACCATTTGCCTCAACATATTTTTTCGCAATAGAGTTGATCAAATGTGTTAGCCTGTGGAATGTTGTCCCACTCCTCTTCAATGGCTGTGCGAAGTTCCTGGATATTGACGGGAACTGGAAATTGCTGTCGTACATGTCGATCCAGAGCTTCTCAAACATGCTCAATAGGTGACATGTCTGGTGAATATGCAGGTCATGGAAGAACTGGGACATTTTCAGCTTCCAAGAATTGTGTACAGATCCTTCCGACATGGGGCTGTGCATTATCATGCTGAAACGTGAGGGGATGGCGGCACAAGCTAGGTGGCCATGATAGTCAGATTGGGAATTTAGCCTGGACACACAGTGTCTCCAATCACTGCCCAGGGGCATTGGGATATTTTATTTTGACCATAGGAAAGAGTGCCTCCTACTGGCCCTCCAACACCACTTTCAGCAGCATCAGGTCTCCCAACCAGGACCAACCCTGCTTAGCTTCAGAGGCAAGCCAGCAGTGGGATGCAAGGTGGTATGCTATCTACCTGAATCCATTCAGTCAATATAAACACACTTCGAGTAAGGCCATTCCATAATTTCCCCATTTCTTCCTCTTTTGTGTTAATGTTGTTCTTAACCACAAAGCAGCCTTTATATGTGTCTGACGTCACCTCTTAAACATCAACTAAGTTGCCTAGACCTCTCTTCCTCTCTCTCTTTTTCATCCCTGGTTCATTGTTGTGTTCCCCCTCCTCAGCTTTCATCGCAACGCTCTACATTGATAAGGACCTGGAGTAAGTTCACACCTTCGTGAACGTCTACTTCTTCCCTCAACTGAAGGAGAACGTGTGTGTGTTCAGTGTCTGTGCGTGCTTGTGTGGGTGTGTAAGCATGCATGCCTGAGGGTGAGATCTCCCTCTCTCTTCGATCCCAACGACAGCCCAGCCTCCCCGCGCCTGCAAGAGAGGCCACTCACTCACAAATCAATGAGCACTCTCCTCTCTGCACCGCGGATAGAGAAGGGAGGCGAGAGGAGCTAATGGCTAAACACTAATAGCTCTAGCATTGACAAGCCGCGCGCAAGTGATGCTTGACTACTTAATGCTCTTATCATGGCTGTGTGGTCCTATTTTGGTCATCTTTAACTTCTTAGAGAGCGGCAGCAGAGTTGACGTTTTTGGAGAGTCTGGCGTGCCCAAAGTAAAATGCCTGCCACTCAGGCCCAGAAAATAGGATATGCACATAATTAGTACTATTGGATAGGAAACACTCTGAAGTTTCTAAAAGTGTTAACTACTTAGGGAGCACCGACACTACCCGGTGAAATGTGAGGTGCCAAATTCAAAATCCAAAAGTTGAATTATTAAACATTCATAAATATACAATTGTTGCATAGTCATCAAAAGCTCTGATTCTTGGCAATATCACAGCGTTGTCAGATTTCAAAAAGGCTTCACGGCGAAAGCACAACATTTGATTGTTTGAGGGTAGCACCTCTAATATTAGCATAAATCCATAACCCAACACGGGTCTCACAAAACGCATTAAATCGCAATTATAAAATCGCTTACCTTTGATGAACTTCTGCTGAGGGCTTCCCAAGTGTCCAACGAAGACAGTCCATGCTTCTTTGGTTAGAAAAGTCATTTATTATATCCATAAATCTCCGTTTGGTTGGTGCGTTATGATCATAAAATCCACCGTTGAGTCGCCCATTGAACCGTGAAGGGAACACGTTCAATTTATACCTATACACTTTCTACAAACAAATCAAACATCATTTTTAATGTATCCTTAGGTATCCTTTCGGGTATATTTGCTGAAATATTTCAACCGGACGATAACGTGAACGATAGGAAAGAAAAATAAAGTGGTCACAATCTCGCGCGCGTTTAACCTTGTTTACAAAAGTGGTCGCCTGGCAATTTCCTGTCCCCATCTTTTCTGGTCACTGATAGAATTCCCAGTCTTTGACTGTTGACTGTTGACATCTAGTGGAAGCCATAGGTACTGCAGTCTCAGTCCTACATAAGATTGTATGCAATAGGCACAATGGAGAAGATGGGCATTTACAAAAAAAACTGCAAATCCGGATGGATTTTCCTCGGGTTTTTACCTGCTATATCACTTCTGTTATACTCACATACATGATTTTAACACTCTTAGAAACTTCAGAGTGTTTCCTATCCAATAGTACTAATTATATGCATATCCTATTTTCTGGGCCTGAGTGGCATGCATTTTACTTTGGGCACGCCAGACTCTCCAAAACCGTCACCTCGGGAGCCGCTCCCTAAGAATTTAACATAATGTCTGTGAGTATAACAGAACTGATATAGCAGGCAAAAACGAGAGGAAAATCCATCCAGAAATTCAGTTTTTGGTGACCTTTGCTCTGTTTGACACTCTCCCCATTGACTTCAAGGCAATCCAGCTCCGAGATTGCAGTACCTATGGCTTCCACTAGATGTCAACAGTCTATATACAAAGACTGGGAGTGATTGGAGTAAGCAGAACGGATAGGAACAGGAAATGGTAAGGGGACCTCAAATGCCAACAAGATTTCTCGGGCGCGAGTCTGGGTGCGCGCCCCACTTGATTTTACTTATATAACGTTTAGGTGACCATCCGAGTGAAATATTATCGCTAATATTCATAAAAGGATAGCTAAGGATGCATTATAACTGGTATTTGATTTGTTTAGGAAAAGTTTATAGGTATATTTGAACGCTTTCTCTTCACGTTTCAATGGGCGATTCAACGTTGGATTTTCTGAACATAACGCGCCAACCAAACTGAGATTTATGGACATAATAAATGACTTTTTCTAACAAAAGAACCATTGGATGTCTTCGTTGGACACTTGGGAAGCCCTCAGCAGAAGTTCTTCAAAAGGTAAGGGATTTGTTTTCGCTGTGAAATGGGTTTTGTGTGAACCGCGCTGGTTTATTAATTTATGCTAATGGGTAAATATTGAAGGTGCTATCCTAAAACAATCAAATGTTGTGCTTTCGCCGTAAAGCCTTTTTGAAATCTGACAACGCTGTGATATTTCCAAGAAGCAGAGCTTTTGATGACTATGCAACACTTGTATATTCATGAATGTTTCATAATTCAACTTTTGGATTTTGAATTTGGTGCCTTACATTTCACCGGGTAGTGTCGGGAGTGGGGCGCTAGTGCCCCACCACTCCGTAAGTAGTTGACACTAGAACCACTGGGCCTTCCATCCTGCAAGTACCCACTAGAGAACGTTGCTGGGCGTAACCTTTAGCATACGCATCAGATGCATATCGACCCGCAAGGTGCACAGGTCAAAAGATTTTCCGTATTCCTAAACAAAAGCACTAGTGCATGAACAATTGTAAAGCGTGAAAATCACAAACAAATATTTGTGGAAATATATGTATAAAAAACATTTGTTTGGATCGAGTAAAGGATATGTTAGCTTGTTTTTCTTTTGCCTATTAAAAATGTATAGACAATTTTTGTTTACCTTACAATAATAACATTACAGTGTAAGGCATTTAACCATTTTGTAATGGAGTTATAATACGTAATACAGTTCAGTTTGCCATCTGGACTAGTTCATCCACACCAACCTTGGTTTCTCAAATGATTGCCTCGCATGGTTCACCAACTACTTCTCCGATAGAGAACAGTGTGTCAAATCGGAGGGCCTGTTGTCCGAGCCTCTGGCAGTCTCTATGGGGGTGCCACAGGGTTCAATTCTTGGGCCGACTCTCTTCTCTGTATACATCAATGATGTCGCTCTTGCTGCTGGGGAGTCTCTGATCCACCACTACGCAGACGAAACCATTCTGTTTACTTCTGGCCCTTCTTTGAACACTGTGTTAACTACACTCCAGACGAGCTTCAATGACATACAACTCTCCTTCCATGGCCTCCAAATGCTCTTAAACGCAAATAAAACTAAATGCATGCTCTTCAACCGATCGCTGCCTGCACCTGCCTGCCCGTCCAGCATCACTTCTCTGGACGGTTCTGTCTTAGATTATGTG
The DNA here is from genome assembly GCA_003317085.1 of Hucho hucho. Lineage (NCBI taxonomy): Eukaryota > Metazoa > Chordata > Actinopteri > Salmoniformes > Salmonidae > Hucho > Hucho hucho. Next base: position 57,629 of record QNTS01005495.1, read on the forward strand.
GACAACTACAAATATCTAGGTGTCTGGTTAGACTGTAAACTCTCCTTCCAGACTCACATCAAACATCTCCAATCCAAAATTAAATCTAGAATTGGCTTCCTATTTCGCAACAAAGCATCCTTCACTCATGCTGCCACACATACCCTCGTAAAACTGACTATCCTACCGATCCTCGACTTCGGTGATGTCATTTACAAAATAGCCTCCAATACTCTACTCAACAAACTGGATGCAGTCTATCACAGTGCCATCCGTTTTCTCACCAAAGCCACATCTACCACCCACCACTGCGACCTGTACGCTCTCGTTGGCTGGCCCTTGCTTTACACTCGTCGCCATACCCACTGGCTCCAGGTCATCTACAAGTCCCTGCTAGGTAAAGCCCCGCCTTATCTCAGCTCGCTGGTCACCATAGCAGCACCAACCCCGTAGCACGCGCTTTAGCAGCTATATCTCACTGGTCACCCCCAAAGCCTATTTCTCCGTTGGCCAACTTTCCTTCCAGTTCTCTGCTGCCAATGACTGGAACGAACTACAAAAATCTCTGACACTGGAGACACTTATCTCCCTCACCAGCTTTAAGCACCAGCTGTCAGAACAGCTCACAGACCCCTGCACCTGTATATAGCCCAACCAACTACCTCATCCCCTACCGTATTTATTTATTTATCTTGTTCCTTTGCACCCCAGTTTTTCTACATTGCACATTCATCTACTGCACATCTACCATTCCAGTGTTTAAATGCTATATTGTAATTACTTTGCCACCATGGCCTATTTATTGCCTTATCTTACCTTTGTATATAGATTTGTTTTTTTCTACTGCATGTTTGTTTTACTCCATGTGTAACTCTGTGTTGTTGTATGTGTCGAACCGCTTTGCCTTATCTTGGCCAGGTCGCAGTTGTAAATGAGAACTTGTTCTCAACTTGCCTACCTGGATAATGTATCCTTAGGTATCCTTTTATGTATATTTACTGTAATATTTCAACCGGACGATAACGTGAACGATAGGAAAGTTAAATAAAGTGGGGCGCGCTCACAATCTCGCGCATGTGAAACATTGTTGACAAATGTGGTCCCTTCACTACTTCCTCTTCCTATCTGTTCTGCTTAGTGCTAGAGCCTCCAGACACTGTATAAAGACTGTTGACATCTAGTGGAAGCCATAGGTACTGCAGTCTCAGTCCTGGTTAAAATAAAAATGAATAGGCAGCCTGGAGAAGAAGGTCAAGTACAAAAAAAACTGCAAATCCGGATGGATTTTCCTCGGGTTTTCGCCTGCTATATCAGTTCTGTTGTACTCGCATACATTGTTTTAACACTCTTAGAAACTTCGGAAGTGTTTCCTATCCAATAGTACTAATTATGTGCATATCCTATTTTATGGGCCTGAGTGGCAGGCATTTTACTTTGGGCACGCCAGACTCTCCAAAACCGTCACCTATGCAGCCGCTCCCTAAGAAGTTAATGGAAGTGCTTTTAGACACAGACCTAGAGCGAGAGATCTGTATTTCTGGCTCATCTAGTAGCAGGCAGGAGATGATTTTTTTCTTAAGTAGCCTGTGATTTTTGCCCACTACAGAGAGAGAAAGAGAAGTCAGGGAGATGGAGAAAACAGAGAGCAAGCCAGAGAAGAGCAATAAGTGAGTGTACTGTAGAGCAAGAGGTTGAAAAAGGGAAAGAGAGTGCGAGAATGAAAGAAAGCATGGGCAAAGAAGGGGGAGCGAGAGGGGGGAAATGACAGCGATGGAGACAGTGATTGTAAAGGTTTCTATAATGGTTGCTGTACTGCATTTGTGATGTGTTCAAATTTGTTTTGGCTCGTGTGCGTCCATGTTTTTTTTGTGACTTATGTTTACTTTTGTTGTGTGTGTGTCAGTAGTTCATCCTGAACCAGTACTGGAACGATCCTAAATCCCAGCTCCAGCAGTTCTGCCTTACCCTGGGCACAGAGGGCAAGGAGCCTGACAAGTAAGCTACTGCTCTCTCCATCCCTCTCTCCCTCCATAATACCCCCCCCCCTCTATAAGTAAGCAGTTCCCCCGCTCCATACAAGCTGTTCTCCCTCTCTGTTTCTCCCAGACTCTCTCTTTATCTCTGCTGTTATCTTTTTCATTCTTTCACATGCGTCTCTCACCCTGACCGCTGTCGTTCCATTCAGAGACGGGCTGAAGTACTTGGGCCATGGATTGTGGTGGAGAAAGTATGGTGAAGCATTCTGATTTGTCAAAGAGAAATTAAGTAATGAAAAGCCACTGTGTGTGTGAGACTTTTTTGTCCACACATGTTTTGTCCATGGTAACCTTGACAGCCTCCCCTAGCATAACATAGTGAATGGTCGTGCTGTGTTGGGTAAAGGTCTTTGTTGTTGGGATAAATAAGCACTACTCCCAAAGATACCTTTTATATGACACAAGGTCAAAGAGCAAGTGTCGTTTGACTGACCACTTCTCAAGTCCCACAGCGAAATAAGCTAGGCTAAATGTCTCCATGTAAACTGACAATTTACGAACAGTGTTTATGAGAAGTGTGGGTGGGTGTGGGTGTGGGTGTATTCCCTTAGAGGACCAGCCTGTTTGGAATTCACCACAATGTATACAGTACTTGATTCTCTTGTTAAAAGCACTTGAGAAATGTAATTCTGATTAAGGTCTAAATATTTAATCAGAGGGGTTCTGATAACAGGGTTTGGGATTTGTCTAGAATGGCACAATATTCCCTGTATACAGTGCATTTGGAAAGTATTCAGACCCCTACACTTTTTCAACATTTTGTTACATTACAGCCTTATTCTAAAATGGATGAAATTGCTTTTTCCCCTCACCAATCTACGCACAATACCCCATAATGACAAAGCAAAAACTGAAATATCACATTTACATAAGTATGCAGACCTTCTACACAGTACAACATTTGGCAGCGAATTCAGCCTTGTCTTCTTGGGTATGACACCACAAGCTTGGCACACCTGTATTTGTTTTTTTTCACATTCTTTTCTGCAGATCCTCTCAAGCTCTGTCAGGTTGGATCTCCAGAGATGCTCGATCGGGTTCAAGTCCTGGCTCTGGCTGGGCCACTCGAGGACATTCAGAGACTTGTCCCGAAGCCACTCCTGTGTTGTCTTGGCTGTGTGCTTAGGGTCGTTGTTAACCTACGCCCCAGTCCTACGCGCTCTGGAGATGGTTTTCTTCAAGAATCTCTCTGTACTTTGCTCCGTTCATCTTTCCCTTGATCCTGACTAGTCTCCCAGTCCCTGCCACTGAAAAATATCCCTACAGCATGATGCTGCCACCACCATGCTTCACCATAGGGATGGTATTGGCCAGGTGATGAGCGGTGCCTGGTTTCCTCCAGACGTGATGCTTGGCATTTAGGAAAAAGAGTTCAATGTTGGTTTCATCAGACCATAGAATCTTGTTTCTCATGGTCTGAGAGTCCTTTAGGTGCCTTTTGGCAAACTCCAAGCAGGCTGTCATGTGCCTTTTACTGAGGAGTGGCTTCCGTCTGGCCACTCTACCATAAAGGCTTGATTGGTGGAGTTCTGCAGAGATGGTTGTCCTTCTGGAAGATTGTCCTATCTCTACAGAGAAACTCTGGCGCTCTGTCAGAGTGACCATCGGGTTCTTGGTCACCTCCCTGACCAAGGCCCTTCTCCCCCGATTGCTCAGTTTGGCCTGGTGGCCAACTCTAGGAAGAGACTTGGCGGTTCCTAACTTCTTCCATTTAAGAATGATGGAGGCCATTGTGTTCGTGGGGACCTTCAATGCTGCAGACAATTTTTGGTACCCTTCCCCATATCTGTGCCTCGACACCATCCTGTCTTGGAGCTCTACCAACAATTGCTTCAACCTCATGGCTTGGTTTTTGCTCTGACATGCACTGTCAACTGTGGGACCTTATGTAGACAGGTGTGTGCCTTTCCAAATCATGTCCAATCAATTGAATTTACCACAAGTGGACTCCAATCAAGTTGTAGAACCATCTCACGAATGATCAATGGAAACCGGATGCACCTGAGCTCAATTTCGTGTCTCATAGCAAAGGGTAATGTAGTGCACTAATTTTGACCAGAGCACTATGCTATGTTCCCTGTTCAAAAAGTAGTGCATTATATAAAGAATAGGGTGCCATTTGGGACACAGCCTTGGTGATCTGCCATTTTGATCAAGCACTCCATTTTAGAATTTTGCATGAATCATATCCTTGATTTAAAATGTATATGAAGCCTTTCCGTGATTCCTCACATAATATTGCCTCCTTTTGAACCGTGTTGGAGGAGAAGATCCAAGGAGATAGGGGGAGATAGGATATAAGGAATCAAGAAAAGATACATTGGGAAAAGACATATGCAACAAGGTAAATACCCCCTCACACATTTCATGCACCATCTGGTACTCTGGCAGTTTGATCATCAACACCCTTCCCTCTGTCAAATCTCAGAGAGAAAGCCCTCAGGATGATTTTAACATTGGAGTCAGCACACAGCCCTTCAAGGGGCAATCTGCAATTCACACAACAACAAAGCAGATATCCCGCCACCTTTTTAGGTAAACAGCTTAGAGATGGGGCTGGAGAGATGTAACCACTCTCAAATTCGTAAGCCGCGTTATGGATTCAATACCCATGTTTTGTTTACAATTACATTCTTTACCAGCAAATGAGTAAAACAAGCTTATATTTTGGGTTCTAGTAAAACAGTTAACCTAAAATCATGAGATATTAATGTTATATTCTTCAAGAATTAATGGTTGTATATAATTCATTTGAAAGTCCAAAAATGGATGTCGCAAATGCAGATTGGCCCTTTAAGCTTTGACACTACAGTGTTAGCAAACTCCTCACCAGGGATAGTACACTACAGACTGCAGGGGTCACAGCAGAACACTATCGATTTCCTTCATTCAAACATATCACCCAATAATCTAGGTGTTTGTGTGTTGGAGTAGGGTGAGACCTTCACATGCTGAGAATTCTAGTGCAGACTGGAATGTAACCTACCACCTGGTCAACTTGACAGGTTGTGGTACTTGACAAGCTTCCAGAAAATTGGAATGGAAATGGCGCTACATCAAACTGGAAGTCTTCCGACTAGCTTGGAAAGACAGTACCGTGCAGTATCGAAGAGCCCTCACTGCTGCTCGATCATCCTATTTCTCCAAGTTAATTGAGGAAAATAAGAACAATCAAACATTTATTTTTGATACTGTCGCAAAGCTAACTGAAAAGCAGCATTCCCCAAGAGAGGATGGCTTTCACTTCAGCAGTGATGAATTCATGAACTTCTTTGAGGAAAAGATCATGATCATTAGAAAGCAAATTACAGACTCCTCTAAATCTGCATATTCCTCCAAAGCTCAGTTGTCCTGACACTGCACAACTTTGCCAGGACATAGAATCAAGGGAGACACTAAAGTTTTTTAGAACCATATCTCTTGACACATTGATGAAAATAATCATGGCCTCTAAACCTTCAAGCTGCATACTGGACCCTTTTCCAACTAAACTACTGAAAGAGCTGCTTCCTGTGCTTGGTCCTCCTATGTTGAACATAATAAACGTCTCTTTCTATCCACCGGATGTGTACCAAACTCACTAAAAATGGCAGTAATAAAGCCTCACTTGAAAAAGCCAAACCTTGACCCAGAATATATAAAAAACTATCGGCCTATATCGAATCTTCCATTCCTCTCAAATGTTTTTGAAAAAGCTGTTGCGTAGCAATTCACTGCCTTCCTGAAGACAAACAACGTATACGAAACACTTCAGTCTGGTTTTAGACCCCATCAAAGCACTGAGGCTGCACTTGTGAAGGTGGTAAATGACCTTTTAACTTCTTAGGGAGCGGCAGCATAGGTGACGGTTTTGGAGAGTCTGGCGTGCCCAAAGTAAAATGCCTGCCACTCAGGCCCAGAAAATAGGATATGCACATAATTACTATTGGATAGGAACACTCTGAAGTTTCTAAGAGTGTTAAAATAATGTATGTGAGTATAACAGAACTGATATAGCAGGCGAAAACCTGAGGAAAATCCATCCGGATTTTGTAAATTACCTTCTTCTCCAGGCTGCCTATTCATTTGTATTTTACCTAAGACTGAGACTGCAGTACTGATGGCTTCCACTAGATGTCAACAGTCTTTATACAAAGCCTGGAAGCGATAGCAGTAAGCAGAACGGATAGGAAGAGGAAGTAGTCAGGGGACCACTTTTGTCAACAAGTTTTGACGCGAGAGAGATTGTGAGCGCGCCCCATTTTATTTTCCTTTCCTATTGTTCACGTTATCGTCCGGGTTAAATATTACAGTAAATATACATAAAAGGATACCTAAGGATACATAAAAAATGATGTTTGATTTGTTTGTAGAAGGTTTATAGGTATAATTTGAACGTGTTCTCGTCACGGTTCAATTGGCGACTCAACGGTGGATTTTATGATCATAACCAAATGGAGATTTATGGATATAATACATTTTTCTAACAAAAGAACCATTGGATGTCTTCGTTGGACACTTGAGAAGCCCTCAGCAGAAGTTCTTCGAAAGGTAAGTGATCATTTTTTGCTCTTATATGGGTTTTGTGTGACCCGCGCTGGTTTATGAATTTATGCTAATGCATAAATATTGAAGGTGCTATCCTCAAACAATCAAATGTTGTGCTTTTGCCGTAAAGCCTTTTTGAAATCTGACAACGCTGTGATATTGCCAAGAATCAGAGCTTTTGATGACTATGCAACACTTGTATATTGATGAATGGTTAATAGTTAAACTTTTGGATTTTGAATTTGGCGCCTTACATTTCAGGGAGTGGTCCGCTAACGCGCCGGTGCTCCCTAAGTAGTTAATGGCGTCAGACCGAGGCTCTGCAACTGTCCTCGTGCTCCTAGACCTTAGTGCTGCTTTTGATACCATCGATCACCACATTCTTTTGGAGAGATTGGAAACCCAAATTGGTCTACACGGACAAGTTCTGGCCTGGTTTAGATCTTATCTGTCGGAAAGATATCAGTTTGTCCCTGTGGATGGTTTGTCCTCTGACAAATCAACTATAAATTCCGGTGTTCCTCAAGGCTCTGTTTTAGGACCACTATTGTTTTCACTATATATTTTACCACTTGGTGATGTCATGCTATGCGGATGACACACAGCTGTACATTTCGATGAAATATGGTGAAGCCCCAAAATTGCCCTCCCTGGAAGCCTGTGTTTCAGACATAAGGAAGTGGATGGCGGCAAATGTTCTACCTTTAAACTCTGACAGAACAGAGACGCTTGTTCTAGGTCCCAAGAAACAAAGAGATCTTCTGTTGACTCTGACAATTAATCTTGATGGTTGTACAGTCGTCTCAAATAAAACTGTGGAGGACCTCGGCGTTACTCTGGACCCTGATCTCTCTTTTGACGAACATATCAAGACTGTTTCAAGGACAGCTTTTTTCCATTTATGTAACATTGTAAAAATCTGAAACTTTCTGTCCAAAAATGATGCAGAAAAAATGATGCAGAAAGACACTTCTAGGTTAGACTACTGCAATGCTCTACTTTCCGTCTACCCGGATAAAGCACTAAATAAACTTCAGTTAGTGCTACACGGCTGCTAGAATCTTGACTAGAATCCAAAAATTTGATCATATTACTCCAGTGCTAGCCTCTTTACACTGGCTTCCTGTTAAGGCAAGGGCTGATTTCAAGGTTTTACTGCTAACCTACAAATCATTGCTCCTACCTATCTTTTCGATTTGGTCCTGCCAAACATACCTACACGTACGCTATGGTCACAAGACGCAGGCCTCCTTACTGTCCCTAGAATTTCTAAGCAAACAGCTGGAGGCAGGGCTTTCTCCTATAGACGCAGACTTGGTCTCAACCTTTAAGTCTTTATTGAAGACTCATCTTTTCAGTAGGTCCTATGATTGAGTGTAGTCTGGCCCAGGAGTGTGAAGGTGAATGGAAAGGCACTGGAGCAACGAACCACCCTTGCTGTCTCTGCCTGGCCGGTTCCCCTCTCCACTGGGATTTTCTGCCTCTAACCCTATTACAGGGGCTGAGTTACTGGCTTACTGGTGCTCTTCGATGCCATCCCTGGGGGGGGTGCGTCGCTTGAGTGGGTTGAGTCAGTCTTCCTGTCCGGGTTGCCCCCCCCCATTGGGTTGTGCCGTGGCGGAGATCTTTGTGGGCTATACTCGGCCTTGTCTCAGGATGGTAAGTTGGTGGTTGGAGATATCCCTCTAGTGGTGTGGGGGTTGTGCGTCGACAGAGTGGGTGGGGTTATATCCTGCCTGTTTGGCCCTGTCTGGGGGTATCGTCGGACGGGGCCACAGTGTCTCCCGACCCCTCCAGTATCAGCCTCAAGTATTTATGCTGCAGTAGTTTATGTGTCGGGGGGCTAGGGTCCGTTTGTTATATCTGGAGTATTTATCCTCTCTTATCCGGTGTCCTGTGTGAATTTAAGTATGCTCTCTCTAATTATCTCTCTCTTTCTTTTTTTTTTTCTCTCTCTCTCTCTCTCTCTCTCTCTTTTTCTCTCGGAGGACCTGACCATTCCACAAGGCCTACCTGGCCTGATGACTCCTTGATGTCCCCAGTCCACCTGGCCGTGCTGCTTCTCCAGTTTCAACTGTTCTGCCTGTTCTATGAACATTTTAAAATCTTGTCCATGTTCTGTTATAATCTGCACCCGGCACAGCCAGAAGAGGACTGGCCGGAGCCAAGACCATCTAATTCAAATCTGGACCTCAAATCCAGTACCACTACTTTTCATTATTCCCTTCTAATCAGGGACTGATTTATACCCGGGACACCAGGTTGGTGCAATTAATTATCAGGAAGAACAGAAGAAAACAGCAGTAGTCCAGGCCTCGTAGGGTAAGATTTGTATACCACTGGTATAACAGGGCCTTATGTGAACAGTGAAACTACATTTCAAATCAAACCGTTAGTCCCTACTCCCTATGTAGACACCAATGTAACCAACACCCATGGGCTCGGGCTCGATTTGGAACGCAGTTTGACAGTGTTTCTAAGGAAGGGTCCTGAGACTTCCATAATGAGCCCATGCAGACTGGAATGTAACCAACCAACCACCCCTTTTAAAGACTGACCTGGGCTGTGTCCCAAAATGCACCATATTATCTACAGTATACAGTAGATTCAGAAAGTCTTCAGACACCTTGACTTTTTCCACATTTTGTTACATTAAAGCCTTATTCTAAAATGTATTAAATAAAAAAAAATCCTCATCAATCTACACACAATACCCCATAAAGACAGAGTGAAAACAGATTATTTGGAATTTTTGGCAAATGTATTCAGACCCTTTGCTATGAGACTCTAAATTGAGCTCAGGTGCGTCCTGTTTCCATTGATCATCCTTGAGAGGTTTCTACAATTGATTGGGCATGATTTGGAAAGGCACACGCCTGTTTATATAAGGTCCCACAGTTGACAGTGCATGTCAGAGCAAAAATCCAAGCCATGAGGTCGAAGGGATTGTCCGTAAAGCTCCGAGACAGGATTGTGTCGAGGCACAGTTCTGGGGAAGGGTACCAAAACATTTCTGCAGCATTGAAGGTCCCCAAGAACACAGTGGCCTCCATCATTCTTAAATGGAATAAGTTAGGAACCACCAAGTCTCTTCCTAGAGCTGGCCGCCCGGCCAAACTGAGCAATCGGGGGAGAAGGGCCTTGGTCAGGGAGGTGACCAAGAACCCGATGGTAATTGTGACAGAGCTCTAGAGTTCCTCTGTGGAGATGGGAGAACCTTCCAGAAGGACAACTATCTCTGCAGAACTCCACAAATCAGGCCTTTGTGGTAGAGTGGCCAGACGGAAGCCACTCCTCAGTAAAAGGCACATGAGAACCCGCTTGGAGTTTGCCAAAAGGCACCTAAAGAACTCTCGAACCGTGAGAAACAAGATTCTCTGGTCTGATGAAACCAACATTGAAATCTTTGGCCTGAATGCCAAGAGTCACGTCTGGAGGAAACTTGGCACCATCTTCCACGGTAAAGGCATGGTGGCAGCATCTTGATGTGCGGATGTTTTTCAGCGGTAAGGAGTGGGAGACTAGTCAGGATCGAAGGAAGATGAATGGAGCAAAGTACAGAGAGATCCTTGATGAAATCCTGCTCCAGAGAGCTCCGGACCTCAGACTGGGGCGAAGGTTGACCTTCCAACATAAAGTTGAAGTCTGAAGTTTACATACACTTAGGTTGGAGTCATTAAAACTCGTTTTTCTACCACTCCACAAATTTCTTGTTAACAAACTATAGTTTAGGGCAAGTCGGTTATCTACTTTGTGCATGACACGTAATTTTTCCAACAATTGTTTACAGACAGATTATTTCACTTATAATTCACTGTATCACAATTCCAGTGGGTCAGAAGTTTACATACACTAAGTTGACTGTTCCTTTAAACAGCTTGAAAAATTCCAGAAAAGAAAATATATACAGTGAGGGAAAAAAGTATTTGATCCCCTGCTGATTTTGTACGTTTGCCCACTGACAAAGAAATGATCAGTCTATAATTTTAATGGTAGGTTTATTTGAACAGTGAGAGACAGAATAACAACAAAATCCAGAAAAACGCATGTGAAAAATGTTATAAATTGATTTGCATTTTAATGAGGGAAATAAGTATTTGACCCCCTCTCAATCAGAAAGATTTCTGGCTCCCAGGTGTCTTGTCCCTGACATCCTTGGAGAGCTCTTTGGTCTTGGCCATGGTGGAGAGTTTGGAATCTGATTGATTGATTGCTTCTGTGGACAGGTGTCTTTTATACAGGTAACGAGCTGAGATTAGGAGCACACTCTTAAAGGGAGTGTTCCTAATCTCAGCTTGGAATGGGCTACAAGTCCATCGCCAAGCAGCTTGGTGAGAAGGTGACAACAGTTGGTGCGATTATTCGCAAATGGAAGAAACACAAAAGAACTGTCAATCTCCCTCGGCCTGGGGCTCCATGCAAGATCTCACCTCGTGGAGTTGCAATGATCATGAGAACGGTGAGGAATCAACCCAGAACTACACGGGAGGATCTTGTCAATGATCACAAGGCAGCTGGGACCAAAGTCACCAAGAAAACAATTGGTAACACACTACGCGGTGAAGGACTGAAATCCTGCAGCGCCCGCAAGGTCCCCCTGCTCAAGAAAGCACATATACATGCCCGTCTGAAGTTTGCCAATGAACATCTGAATGATTCAGAGGACAACTGGTTGAAAGTGTTGTGGTCAGATGAGACCAAAATTGAGCTTTTTGGCATCAACTCAACTCGCCATGTTTGGAGGAGGCGGAATGCTGCCTATGACCCCAAGAACACCATCCCCCCCGTCAAACAAGGAGGTGGAAACATTATGCTTTGGTGGTGTTTTTCTGCTAAGGGGACAGGACAACTTCAACGCATAAAAGGGACGATGGACGGGGCCATGTACCGTCAAATCTTGGGTGAGAACCTCCTTCCCTCAGCCAGGGCATTGAAAATGGGTCGTGGATGGGTATTCCAGCATGACAATGACCCAAAACACACGGCCAAGGCAACAAAGGAGTGGCTCAAGAAGAAGCACATTAAGGTCCTGGAGTGGCCTAGCCAGTCTCCAGACCTTAATCCCGTAGAAAATCTGTGGAGGGAGCTGACGGTTTGAGTTGCAAAACGTCAGCCTCGAAAACTTAATGACTTGGAGAAGATCTGCAAAGTGGTGGCCAACTACAATAAATGTCTGACCTCTGTTGATTGCCAACAAGGGTTTTGTCACCAAGTACTAATTCCTGTTTTGCAGAGGGGTCAAATACTTGTTTCCCTCATTAAAATGCAAATCAATTCATAACATTTTTCACATGCGTTTTTCTGGATTTTTTTGTTGTTATTCTGTCTCTCACTGTTCAAATAAACCTACCATTAAAATTATAGACTGATCATTTCTTTGTCAGTGGGTAAACGTACAAAATCAGCAGGGGATCAAATACTTTTTTCCTTCACTGTATATATATATTTTTTCCTTTTTTTAACCAGGTAGGCTAGTTGAGAACAAGTTCTCATTTACAACTGCGACCAGGCCAAGATAAAGCAAAGCAGTTCGACACATACAACAACACAGAGTTACACATAGAATAAACAAACATACTGTCAATAATACAGTAGAAGAAAAGTCTATATACAGTGTGTGCAAGTGAGGTAAGATAGGGGAGGTAAGGGAAGACCCCCATGAAATGGACAAAAATGAATGGCAACATATTGCCATTGGACGAAACATACACACAATGGAAAAGAGTGCCCAAATGGAGGGCAGATCAATCAATTCTTATGGCAAATGGCATATGGCAAATGCCAAATGTAATAACTCAAAATTACTATAGGTGGTGAGCGCGCTCCAACGGGGCAAATCATATTGCATATGTACATGAAGTCAAGACCCAAGGGTCAAATTTGGACATAAAAAAAAACGCCCCCTAAAAAAGTGCTTTCTGGACCGTTTTTCGTGATTCTTTCGATTTTTTTTGATAATAACACGTATATAAGATGTGTATAAACATACCTTTGTCTCATTTTATTGATTTAGTTTTATTAACTTTATTGTCCATAAGGCCTATGTTTTGTCCATTTGCAATATGTTACCATAGGAA
>QNTS01005496.1:45472-57728 GCA_003317085.1 Hucho hucho
TACACACACACACACACACACACACACACACACACACACACACACACACACACACACACACACACACACACACACACACACACACACACACACACACACACACACACACACACACACACACTGGCAGGACACTCACCGGCCTCACACGGAAACGGTAAGCCTGCAAACTTAACAACATTTCATTGAACAAAGACAACTTTAGAAAATATAGTCCTTCATCCATTGGTGTTTCATGTCTATTTTGCAACTGTGCTGAAAATGCCTGGCTTGGGGTATGAGGTATGGTCAAACTATCAGTAACGCTATTATATGTCTTCAAGTTTGTCTTTATGCTTTACAATCCGATAGACGGGAAGGGCCTTCTATGGTGTGCAGTAAATTATTTGGGTGGCATTCCACGTACAGGCCCTGGGCCTATTCTCTCTCTCTCTCTCTCTCTCTCTCTCTCTCTCTCTCTCTCTCTCTCTCTCTCTCTCTCTCTCGCGTTCTCTCTCTCTCTCTCTCTCTCTCTCTCTCTCTCGCGTTCTCTCTCTCTATCTCTCTCTCTCTCTCTCTCTCTGTGATTTATCGTAGCAGCAGTTTGGTCAGACTGCCTCATGAAACCTGTCTCAGGACTAATGAGACTGTTTGTTTTGATTCACTAGTTGCTCTATTTGAACTATTTCCTGTATTTTCCTCCTCTTCCTTCCTGTATTTCCCTCCTATTCCTTCCTATATTACCCTCCTCTTCCTTCCTATATTACCCTCCTCTTCCTTCCTATATTTCCCTCCTCTTCCTTCCTATATTACCCTCCTCTTCCTTCTCATATTTCCCTCCTCTTTCTTCCTATATTTCCCTCCTCTTCCTTGCTATATTACCCTCCTCTTCCTTGCTATATTACCCTCCTCTTCTTTCCTATATTTCCCTCCTCTTTCTTCCTATATTACCCTCCTCTTCCTTGCTATATTACCCTCCTCTTCCTTCCTATATTTCCCTCCTCTTTCTTCCTATATTTCCCTCCTCTTTCTTCCTATATTACCCTCCTCTTCCTTCCTATATTTCCCTCCTCTTCCTTCCTATATTTCCCCAATCCTTCTTCCTATATTTCCCTCCTCTTCCTTCTTATATTTCCCTCCTTCCTATATTTCCATCTTCTTCTATTCTATATTTCCATCTTCTTCTATCCTATATTTCCATCCTCTTCTATCCTATTTTTCCCTCCTTTTCCTTCCTATATTTCCCTCCTCCGTCCTGTATTTCTTCTTCTCTCCACCTTGCCCTAGTTCTTGCTCTGTCCCACCCATTCCTGGTTTCTGCTAGTATTATCCTAGCTAACAGCACACTTCTTTAGTCCCTGCATGGGACACCATCCAGAACACATGTGTTGTATGTGTCTGTATTGTTAGATGAAAGTGTCTGGTAGACTAGAAGATGGAATGCTTTGGGGAATTCTTCAGGCCTGTTTGTTGAGGATACCTCACCAACAGAAGTCACTCTGGAAATTCTCTGGAAATTCTATGGAAATTGCACAAAATATCTAATAGGTCGGATTTGTAAAAATGTGTCTCCAAAACATTGAGTTCAAGAGGAAGACTATTACTTGATAGAGAGGATTACCACAAATGAGCTCTGTGGTGAAAAAAATATATACAAAAACTATTGTCTTTGAAAAATAATTATAGATTTGAATTCTTTAGATACAGCTTAGTGATCTGAAATTTTTGGAAAAGTTCCTTAACATTTTCCCTTGACTCCCATGATCTGCAGCTCTGGTCAGACCTTGCCTAAATTCCCTGGTAATTTGATAGCAATGTTATTGTAAAGGAATTAACGACAGATTAATAATTAAACTATTAATCTATCAGACACTCTGTCTGGGAAAGTTTTCAGGGTGGAGCTGTGGGGGGATAACTTGGCCCGACTCAACAATCAGTTGTGGTGAACATTCACATTAAAACGTGCTGACAGCGATGGAGGACAAGTTCCCACTTTCATCTAGTGACAGACTTCCAGACCTCCAGCTAACCTGGTCTTGGTGCTGCACGTCACACTCCTCCTCTCTTCCTCTCCTCCTGATCTCTTGCTTCACTCTTCCTCTCTTCCTCTCCTCCTGCTCTCTCACTTCACACTTCCTTTCCTCCTGCTCTCTCGCTTCACTTTTCCTCTCCTCCTGCTCCCTCGCTTCACAAACTTCCTCTCCTCCTGCTGCTACTCCCTAGCTTTTATCAGTCTGAGTTCTGTTCCCCATAATGTCCAAAGTGTGGCATCTATGGCAGATCATGCTCATTATTATAGTAGTGAGTACTCTGTATTCATCATTATTATAGTAGTGAGTACTCTGTATTCATCATTATTATAGTAGTGAATACTCTGTATTTATCATTATTATAGTAGTGAGTACTCTGTATTTATCATTAGTATAGTAGTGAGTACTCTGTATTTATCATTATTATAGTAGTGAGTACTCTGTATTTATCATTATTATAGTAGTGAGTACTCTGTATTTATCATTATTATAGTAGTGAACACTCTGTATTTATCATTATTATAAAAGTGAGTACTCTGTATTTATCATTATTATAGTAGTGAATACTCTGGATTTATCATTATTATAGTAGTGAGTACTCTGTATTTATCATTATTATAAAAGTGAGTACTCTGTATTTATCATTATTATAGTAGTGAATACTCTGCATTTATCATTATTATAGTAGTGAGTACTCTGTATTTATCATTGTTATAGTAGTGAGTACTCTGTATTTATCATTAGCATAGTAGTGAGTACTTTGTATTTATCATTATTATAGTAGTGAATACACTGTATTTATCATTGTTATAGTAGTGGGAGTACTCTGTATTTATCATTAGCATAGTAGTGAGTACTTTGTATTTATCATTATTATAGTAGTGAATACACTGTATTTATCATAGTTATAGTAGTGGGAGACCTCTGTATTTATCATTGAAGCAAGGTTTTACAGTCCTTGTTTTGAAGACCATGAGTAAATATTTCACACAACTCTGTTTTCTGCATCACACAAATTTTCTGTTGTTCTCTTGTGCTCCTTCTTTTTTGTCTCTTGCTTACGTCTTGTGGATATATCATTCTCTGACTAACGATTAAGACCGTCTTATATATGCATTTGTAACTCTATTCCAGAAAAATAAATTACTTTCATTTCATTACTTTTTATTAACTGTTGAATTACTACAGTTAAGATGGTCATTTAGTTTGGTTGGTTAAGACTATTCAGAGTTCAATATATTTTGCAAGACTAATACCTCCAGCAGGAGGACTGCAATATATTTGTAGACAACTTGCAAAATCATGTAACCTTTTCTATAGAGAGTTTTATTATGAAGTTGTGATCCATTTAAGAATCACTGTTAAAACTCTTAAAAACAAGCTACAACAATATTGGAAATATATATCCCCAGATATTATGTCAACTTAAAAAAAAACATTATATCTAAGAAATTGACTTAATTTCTCTGTTATTAAAAGTAGCCTAAAATAATAAATATATCTAAGAAAACAATCAAGGACAATGGATATTATGCTCAGATGTTGGAGTCAACATTAGCGTAAGAGACATATTAAGGCTGAGTTATCAGCAACCTACATGTCATCGTAGAGGCTGAGATGTGTTTAAGGCTGAGTTATCAGCAGCCTACATGTCATCGTAGAGGCTGAGTCTAGACCGTGGGTGGGTTGGTGACTGTGAGCCGGGGTTCGGGAACCGCCTTCTGTCTGCCTAGACTGCAGCCATCCAGACAGAGGAGAGCATGTAGCTGGCTTTACCAAAGTCTTCTGCTGCCCTCCAGGGGTTTAGAGAGAGGATCACATACAGAGACAGACTACCAGTTAGTCCAGGCCTCAACTACCTACGGAGGTCACCAAAGGAACTACGGAAAAGCGCCGGGCTTGTGATTATGTGCATCAAGCATAAACTGTTATTTGATCGTTGCCATTTTTCTTCATGGACAGGAAAATCTCTTTGAAAATGTTATTTATTTGTATGTAGGATAAGAAAATGAATTTAAAGTATTGGATACTATCAACAAAATATTAGAGTAAGTGGTGTAAAATATAAGATGAGAACAATCTCAGCCTACACCTAAATACTGTAAGGCATTTAGGGAAAAAACATATTTAATGTGAACTTGTTCTGTCAATTTGAAATGATAATTAGATTAATAATACCATATGTTTCATATGTAATTACAGTATATATCTGATTTGATATGAATTGGTACATTGCCCTGCATGTCATACATAGTAAGAGCGAAATGCTAGAGTATATTAGAAACACAGATATACGGATAAATATAGGATCATAACGTTTTGTTTTTACAGTACTATTGAATATCATGTTGTAGATGATATGCCATCAACCACTATAGGGCTATACGATTGAAGTAAAAACCAAAACATTTCTGTGGTTCCTCCTCAAACAGACAGACTGTCACCGAGGCACTTGTCTACATGTTATAGTTGCTAGAAGAAAATAATTGCCTTATCTGCAACTGTCAGAATGATGAATGCCCTGGAGAGCCCAGAGAATGGACTGATGGAATTGGGGGGGGGGATCTAATCCTTGATCTGAACACTTTGTATAATACATGAAGTCAAGTAAAATAGGCTGTATATAGGCAGAAGAGAGAGAAACAGATGTGGTGTACAGTAGAGCTTTATGAATAAATCCTTACAACAGAGATGTAAGGGATGTTGGAGATCTGTGGCTGGTACAGGCTGTATTCAGGACAAACCAACGCACAGTCACCTGCAGCCTATTAGAATATTTGTGAATTTCTGTCTACATTTTTGTCTCAAACTTAACTATTGTTTGATTTAGTATACAAACCCAAATGTTTTTTTTTGTTTTTTTTACTCGATGTTCAACCTGTCACTCCCTAGCAGTGAAGGTAGTAGCACGCACAAGAGAGGTACTGAGATGATGTATATAGTAACAACCTACTGTTACCGTGTGCAGATTTGGATTTGTCCCATTGTGTTTCTGTGTTTGAAGTGAAACATCACATTTCACAGAAAAACAGCCTCCATGAGGCTCAGGCCCAAGTCGCCTCGTACTGTGACAGATCACCTAGAAACAAACAAATCTTTCTGACAAGCCACCGCCATCAATCTTCACCACTCTATTGTCTGCATGGTATGAAATGCTCAGCAGCAAGGTTACCATTCCTGAAAACTGGACACCAAAATAAATGGGAATTTTGGGGGAAATTGAGAAGCGTTAAAGGAAGTGGAGCAGCACTGGAGAGGCAGGTCTTGGTGGGTTCCGGGCGTCTGTAGACGCAGCCTGCTACACCATAAAGAGATGGCCAACCGCTGTGGGGGAAGAGAATGGAAGTGACTGTCTGATGTGGATTTATAGATTCTCTCTCTCCTTTAGTGGTGAATGTGGCTGAAAATATCACCAACGGAATGTAGCCTATACATGTTTACAAAGTACAATTCTATTTACAAAGCGTTACACAAAGCCGGGGGAAGGGTCAACAATGTGCACATTGCTTTTCAACAACAACAAGTCAATTTTCTTGTGATATATATTCTGTACAGGGATAAATCAGTGAAAATAAAGAGGATTCAATGTAAATAGTAAATATTAACACACTTGGGATATTAATTGTAGATTGAACAATGTATACATTTCCTCCAACTTCTTTTCAAGTGGTTTGGAAAGCTCACCTATTAGAAAGCTACACTAAGCTAATGTCGGTCAACAGACATCTTTCTTAATTAGGGAAAGATAGGAACCTTTTTTATAACGGCCCTAAAATGAATGGTTTTCTATAATGAATGGTCATTGGCTCCTCCGCATGTGAATGAATGGGTTTCATCGCCCTCTCTTTGTCACACATGGATGGCATACTTTATCCCCAATATGAGGGAGAACATACCCGGACCAGGTTAACCACTTCACACTTTACATACCATTTCATTTAGTGGGTCGTGGTCACGCAGGAAAAAGCTAAACGCTTCACTCCCATATCACTAAATAATAAATTAGCCAAAAGGTGAAGCAATGAAAAATTCAAAACATTCTGGGGGTGTATCCCAAATGGCATCCTACTCCTTGGATAGTGCACTCATTTTGACCAGAGCCCTGGTTAATAGTAGTGCACTATGTAGGGAATAGGGTGCGGACACAAGCTCTTTTTCTTTACCCAGCCGGTAATTGTCAGGCCTCTTCGTTGAGGTTTGGGCGGGGACATCCTTTCTCCAATTAGTTGAAAACTACGTCTGAAATGGCAACCTATTCCCTATATAGTGCACTACTTTTGACCAGAGCCCTATGGGCCCTGTGGACCCTGGTTAAAAGTAGTGTACTATACAGGGAGTTCAGAGCCATTTCTGACACAACTTATGTCCTGATATCCATTACTGAGGGTATAAATATTGCAAGAGGAGGACAAATAATCCAGAAATGACCAATCATAGTCCAGCAACATGAGAGGGGTTTCCTAATGGGTGTAGTGTCGGGTCACTGTACACCTTGTGCTTAAAGGATCTTTAAGAGCATCCAATGAGAAATGACATTCTGTAATATTTAAATGAAATCAACCAGCTGTCTTCATCTGTGCATAGTTGAATAATGAATACGTAATGAATGAATCAATAATCAAGTATTGCATAAATAAATAAAAAGTTAACAATGCATTGGATTCCATATTAGGCTACACATGAGCAAGTTTAATTGTTCCATTTTTTACTATATATAATTTCAATGAGCTATAGCCAGTTGATTAGTATAATTTATGTATGATTTAGTTTATACATTTCCATCAATGGCATTTATAATGTATGCAACAGTGATGTTTAAGTTACTTATATACAGTGTATCCCTCTGAGATAGAATTCAATTATGACCTAGGAATTGTTGTGAAAACATACACATATACTTACCAACTGTATTTTTAGCAGTGTTAAAATTCAACCACATTTGTTTATATAGCATACGTAGTCTTAATACTAATTGTGGCTTGTCAAAATTCTTCAACCTCATCCATTTTGTAACTAGCGTTGACAGGTCACACAGCGCAAACTGTAACGTCTGAATAATTTGAACAACTGCTAAATCATTACCAAACAGCTCCAGAGATCAGCGAGTTGGGAGTGAAGCGTGTTTCATCCCCAAGGCTCAGTGGCATCTGGTCTACATGTGCGAGACAACAACATCCCTGTTTCACTATATTAATCCCAATTAATTGTGTCTGTATCACAGCAAATATTTGACTTTGCCACGCTGAAAACCTTAATTGAAAGCTACTTTGCATTAAGCCTGAGCATATTGGTTACAGCGAACTATGACACAGAATATGGGGGAAGCTAATATGACACACTTCCTTCCAAGGTTAAATTCTAAATTCCAACAATATTCTAAATCAGTTAGTTTGTGTTCTGACAAATCGTATTCTATATTATTATGACTATATTGCATCAAATGTTTCAGGTTTCAGTTTCCCACCTTCTTGCCAGGTCACAAAAGGTTAACATTGCAGTAATAGGAGGAGTGAGGTTTCCCCTTGGTTCTGGAATTAGGAGGCTTGTGAGAGCAATAACAGACTGGCAATTCTGATCATGTCGTCTCTTTGGGGCTCCCGAGTGGCGCAGCGGTCTAGGGCACTGCATCTCAGTGCTAGAGGAGTCACCACTAGACCCTCGGTTGAATCCAGGCTGTATCACAACCGGCCGTGATTGGGAGTCCCATAGGGTTGCGCACAATTGGCCCAGCGTCGTCCGGGTTTGGCCGGTGTAGGTCGTCATTGTAAATAAGAATTTGTTCTGACTGACTTGCCTAGTTAAGTAAAGGTTACATTTTTTTTATATATATAAATAAAAATAACTGTCCACCAGGGAGGGCTAAGGCTGAGTCTTAGAGTCAGCCAGAACACAAACAGTTCAGCCGGTCCCAATTCTGTCCCTAGACCTTCCCCTTGGCCCTAACCCCTCATACTGTACAGCAGGTCGATCTGCTCATCATTGTGTTCCTCTTTGAGCAGTTATAATGACATTGTTACTGTAAGTATTAACACATTTCTGTGTTGTCAGGTTGAATTTGTAATATGTTTTTTTTCCAAAGATATGATCGGCACATTTCTAAAACAACGAACACCCAGTGATTGTTTTATGTTTTTAAACATCAGACCCAACATTTTAAATTGGCCAAAGAAGAATGATCTAGATGAAACCGTGAGGCGGATGTGTCGGTCTTGGTCTTGTTTGGGTCTGTTGCTCCCGGTCCCCATTAACCAAGGATTAGTGCTGCTGGGCCACACATCTCTTTGAAGAGATAATGCCTCACACTTCCGTGCTATTGAAAATCAGGAAGCAAGCATAGAACAACCCATGCAGATGGTGGCAAGTATAAGAAAGACCAGGATTATTTTTCTACTGTGATAATTAAGGGCCCAAGAGTATTACCCCCCTACCCTACCCCGTACCCTACCCCCTACCCCCTATCCCCTATCCCCTACCTCTCTAGCATTAGGAGGACCTATACACAGAAGCAGTAGCACATAGGTGGTGGTGGTGGGGGCATCTGACTTTTTTAAGCTATGGTTTTGGCCATCATGCAAATATGCCAGATGCTGTGAGAGGAAGGGACCACAGAGCCAAGATCAAATGGTTTGTTACCCACTTATGAAGAGGAAGTGGTGTTTACCTGGCAGCATGGGCTCAGTGTAACTGCAACACAGCCACCCTATATCTACTAATATATCTGTCAACACAACGGGTCCTGGCATGTGGCACGGTGGAAAAAAGGCCTAACGTTCATTTTCATCGTTGAGATGTCACAATGGAGTTTCAATAGTGTTTTGAGGTATTCTAGAACTTTAGATGATGTGTTATTGTCACGGTGATTCCAGGGCATAAACAGTGGGAACCAACCACTAGTATTGGAAGTGTCTATTGAAAGCGACATTGACCTAAACTTGAACAGCGCGTGACGGGAGAGAAAATCACAGCGTTTGGTAATGTGGTCGTACACTGACCTCTACAGGGACAGAACAATATTGAATAAATCGACCAGTCCGAATCAAGGTGCTGTGATGTGTTTTCTTTTACAGAGAAAGGAACATCTGGGGATAATGTTCAATCATAAAAAGGCTTGTTTTACGTCAATATACTGTAGGTTCCAATTCCAACCTTTAAATTTAAATTGGACCAGTTGTTCCCTCCAACAGTATACATTTTTACTGTAGGCTAAGAAAGCACACCTGTTTTTGTCCGGGGCTGCAATAACACTTTGTTCTGTTGGGGGTACCGGAGTACTGGAGTTGGGAACCACTGCTTTAGACAGTAATGTTTACTAAAAACTTTGGTGGTTGGAAATTAGTTGTTTCTCTCTTGTAGTGGTGTCTCCATCTAAAAGGGGAACTAGAATGTAAGCAGACTTGGGTGGATGTTCTAGTGGTAGAAACCACAGGGAGGCTAGTCACCAAGTTTCACCAAGAGAGAATTTAGCAGTCAAGCGAAAGCTTCCTGTCTCAACAGTCTCACCAACGTTACTTTAGAAACTTAAAACAACAAGGTAGAATACACTGGTTAGTCTCTAGGTGCATCTACATCAATTGTTCTCAGTAATATATCTAGTTAAATATATAGAAATGATGCCAATAAAACTACCCAAGTTAAAACTAACGAAGTTAAACTTAGCTAGCGCGCCGCTACTCCCTAAGTAGTTAACCAATTAAATTGTTGAGAGTTTAAATATATAGAGGGACTTCCTTTATTTGCGTACGTTTTACTCTTCGTTAGTCAGCAACTCTACAACAAATGTTGTGTGTGCATCTGCTCATGCTTTTTACTAGACATCTTGCCATCAACAACCATATATTGTAAGCGAGACAACACAAACAGATCTGGGACCAGGCTATAAACTACAGCTTGCAGCAGATGTCTGTTTAAACAAGAAGCCCAGAGAATCAGGCCAGTGTTTGAGGTCAGTAGAGGGGCTAGTGGGGTGAGAGTGTAGGTACCTAGGAAAGTGAACTGTGTGCTTCAGTTAAACGGACTGGCCGCCACAGCGCCAAGATACACACCATGTATGAAATATCTCTTTTATGACTGTAGACGCACGTCTATATTTACAGAGTCAACTCTATTTCCCTCCAGGGAAAACTGAAAGTTCCCCCAATGCTTTTTAAAGTAACTGTGTAATGAATTAAACATGGTGTAAAATGCAGGCCTTGATTTTAGTTCCCTGTGCAACAAATCATCATCTCAAACTGTTAAATTTGTACATGTTTTAATATAATTATTGAAGAGAGACTTTTGCCTTTACTATATCTCAGTGCAGGAAAACTCTGCCGTACAGATATAGCCTCTACATGTATAATGGTTCTCTGTAATGACAGGTGGAAAAAAAGGACACAAGGCTTCATTGTGCAGGACCACCGTTCTCTCCGTTTCTCCGTGATTCCCTTACCACCAAGGTCCTGCAGGGGGGGGATTCAGGCTTGCACAGCTATATTTGAAGAAGCGGTACTCCTTTAAGCAGAAGGGCAAAGGTGATGTTCGAAACATACATCATTGGCCACATGATATGTTAGGTACTTACGTCGGTCTGTATACTAGTTATACATGTCCAGCTACCACCAGCTGGACTCCACAAAAGTCTGGTAGGGGGATACAGGCTTGCAAAGAAGAGCTACTTCTGAGAAAATGAGGCAAGAAAGGTTAAGGTTGTGCTATATAAGGTTGTAAACGCCAACTGGACATGTATAAGTAACAAGTCATTACTTTTAACAATAAAGAAGCTATTTTATGAACTTCTACTGTCCTCCAAAAGTTACTGAATTCCCCTCAACACTTCAATTTACTCCTCAATTCATGCACCTTGGTTGGGGAGAGAGGTGGTAGCAGTGTTCCCTTCACCATGTCTTAGTAACATACAGCTGGTGGTAGCAGTGTTCCCTTCTAGAGGGAAAAGAAACACACACCTATTCAGGCGAGGTGCTGGCTGGCGGAGTGGAAAACTTGAAAATAAAGGAGAGCCGCACACTCTAGGAGCTCAGATGCAAAAATGTAATGTCCAACATTTCGACAGGCAAGCTGTCATCATCGGGGTGGCAGGTAGCCTTGTGGTTAGAGCGTTGGACTTGTAACCGGAAGGTTGCAAGGTCGAATCCCCGAGCTGACAAGGTAAAAATCTGTCGTTCTGCCCCTGAACAAGGCAGTTAACCCACTGTTCCTAGGCCGTCATTGAAAATAAGAATGTGTTCTTAACTGACTTGCCTAGTTAAATAAAGGTAAAATACAAAAATCAGGGTATAATCCCATCAACAAAAACAGCTGAGTGAGATACATGTCAGAGGCCCAATGTGATCATCAACAACAGCTGAGTGAGATACATGTCAGAGGCCCAATGTGATCATCAACAGCTGAGTGAGATATGTGCCAGAGGCCCAATGTGATCATCAACAACAGCTGAGTGAGATACATGTCAGAGGCCCAATGTGATCATCAACAACAGCTGAGTGAGATACATGTCAGAGGCCCAATGTGATCAAGCTGTCATAGTTGTTGGTTATGAGAAATGTAATCAAGCTGTCATAGTTGTTGTTTATGAGAAATGTAATCAAGCTGTCATAGCTGGTGGTTATGAGAAATGTAATCAAGCTGTCATAGCTGTTGGTTATGAGAAATGTAATCAAGCTGTCAAAGTGTTTTGAGGCCCACTGTCCAATTTACTGTCCAATGTAGCTATTACATTGAAAGAATATGATGCTATTGTTTGAGGAGAATGCACAATTTTGAACATGAAAAGTTATTAATTAACAAATTAGGCACATTTGGGCATTTTTGATACAAAATTTGGAACATAAATGCAATGGTTCATTGGATCAGTCTAAAACTTTGCACATACACTGATGCCATCTAGTGTCCAAAATCTAAATTTCACCTGGGCTGGAATAATACATTATGGCCTTCCTCTTGTATTTCAAAGATGAAGGTACAAAAGAAATACAAAAGAATGGTTGATTTTTTCTTTGTATTATCTTTTATCAAATCTATTGTGTTATATTCTACTACATTCCTTTCACATTTCCATAAACTTCAAAGTGTTTCCTTTCAAATGGTACCAAGAATTTGGGTATGTCATTTTAGGCAAAAATTGAAAAAAGGGGGCTAATCCTGAAGAGGTTCTCAGTAACACGCTCCAACACAGCAGGTTCTCAGTAACACGCTCCAACACAGCAGGTTCTCAGTAACACGCTCCAACACAGCAGGTTCTCAGTAACACGCTC
>QNTS01005497.1:15241-35652 GCA_003317085.1 Hucho hucho
GCTTACGGCCATACCAGCCTGAAAGCGCCATCTTGTGGAAACAGGAAGTTAGTGTTTCAGTGTGAGTTTGGAAAGTTTTGGAGGGAGGAGTGTTTGTATAGATATTTTTGTTGTTATTTGATGATTAGAGACTAAGATAAGGAAAGTGAGTGTGTTCAAACCTTTTTTTTAACTTGGTTTCCCCCATCAGCCTGGCTGGTGGGGGGACAACTTTTTTTTCAGTGATTTTTGCTAAACCTTTTTTCTGTTTGTGTGGAAAGTGAGAGATTTTTTAGATTGACATCATGGTATCGACTACTGGAATGGATAAGAGATATGAGAGACATCTGACATTGGCGGTGGAGATTGTGGGTGAGGAGAAAATCACAATGATGGAATTATTACGTGGCATTAAGGAGGTGTGTGGATCTGTGGTGGGCTGCCGCTTTAAAGCAAACCAGAAATATGAAATAACGATGAGCCATGTGAAGGGAAAAGAAAAACTAATGGATGGCTTTAAAACAAAAAATTCAAGGATCATGGCGAAGGACTTGGTGAATGATGAACTGGTGGTGTTGTTTATGAACTTGCCAGCGTACATTGCGGATGATGAAATCCATGCGAAGCTGAACAGCTGGGGTGTGGCTGCGGTCTCCAAGATCAAGCGGAGAGTTTGGCCAGGGACTGATATAGTTGATGGCACATGGTTTTGTAAGATGAAGTTTACGAACACTGTTCAATCATTGCCTTATTCAACAAAATTTGAGACTTTAGAGTTATTCATGACAAACAGGTCAAGGTGTGTAGACTGTGTATTCAGCCTGGACATGTACTGAGAGAGTGCCAGGAGTTTACATGCAGGAGATGTGGGGAACAAGGACATTACACACGAGAATGTCACTTGCATGACAGAAAGTGTAGAGAGTGTGGAAAGCAGACATGTATTTGTACCCTTAATTTAGTGGATGACAGCGAGCTTGATAAGTCTTCTGAAGAGGAAGGTGTGGAGGAGGAGATGGTGGACAGTGAGATAGAATTGAGCCCGGATGTAGTCGAGGCCACACTGCGTTCAAGTGCTGATGAAGGGGCATGTGAGACTCCTTTGGGGCCCAGCCTGGATGATGTGGATATAGACCTGGCCCAGTTGCCTAAAGAGAGTGATACTATTGTGGGAGAGGAGGAGGCCCAGACAGCCTCACAGCTGTCGGAGCCTGCTCTTAATTCTTGCAAGAGAAACCCTGGTAGTGGGGGACCTCTCGTGGCAGAGAAATGGGCAGTGGACTGTGAATCAGTTACTGGGCTAGCACAAACTCCCCCCTCAAGTCAAAGGATGTCTGATGAAGACATAGATATGGGTGATTTAGAGATTTTACGCTCTAAGCGGTTGTCCATTAAATTAGGGGGGAAAAAGTGTGTTAAGAAGATGAGGAATGCTGATCCTAAATGAAAGGTGTAATGTGGGTAAGGTCCTTGTTCCCTATATTTATGCTGTGTGTAATCTCTTTGAACGCACAGGGGTTGGGTGTGATGTCAAAATTTGAGAAGGTGCTGAATTTAAATAATGCAGATATTATTTGTCTACAAGAAACTAAGTGGTCTGATAGCAAAATGAGTCATGTTTGTAAATATTGGAGAGAGCCTATTTATGTAAGTCATGGGGAAAGAGCTGCATGTGGGGTGGCTATCTTACTAAGGAGGGACAGGGTGGATGATGTTAGAGAAATTAACACAGGTTATAATGGATGTCTGATCGTCATTGAGTTTAGTTATTGTGAAGTGGTGTATAGATTAATTAATGTTTATGCGCCAAATGTTGAGTCTGATAGGGCTATGTTTTTTAAAATGCTCAGTCAATTGTGTGTGGGAAATTGTATAATTGTAGGAGATTTAAATGTGAGCCTAACGAAATTAGATGTTTCTAAAAGTACAAAGTTTCGTTCAGACTCTTCAAGGAGGGTGTTGTTAAATGTTATGTATGAACAAAAATTAAGGGATGTGTGGCGTGAACAATACCCTTTTAGGAGAGAATTCTCCAAAGGCAGATTGTACTAAATGAGGTCAAGCAGAGTAGAATTGATTTCTGTTTGGCTGCTGAGGATGTGGTACAATATATACATAATGTTGTGTATAAGTTTAATTCTTTGAGTGATCATGCTTCACTAAGATTTATGTTGGGTCCTGGTATGTCTGGTAGAGGCGGTGGGATTTGGTGTTTAAATGCTAGCTTGCTTAAAGAGGATAAATATATTGATTTAATTTCTAGATGTATTAATAATGAATTAAATAACCCTTTAAAGTATGTTAATATTGGGGTGTGGTGGGAGAAGCTCAAAGAAACTCTAAAAAAATTTATTATCAAATATTCCAGTCGGAGAAACTCTATTTTAAAGCGAGAGGGTATTGAGTTGTGCAGGCAGCTTGATATTGAACTTGAGAGAGCGGAGACAGAGAAGGATTATGATATAACTGGTTTAGTTCAAGCTCAAGCTGCTGTAAATGAATTTGAAAAGAGAAAGTGTAGGGGGGCTATTGTAAGAAGTAGAGTACAGTATGCACTAGAAGGGGATAAGTGTACCTCCTTCTTTTTAGGTTTAGAAAAGAAGAAGCAAGCGAGAAATTATATTATAGAGATAGAGAATGGGAGGGGGGAGACAGTTAATGATCTGGTTGGTATTTTAGATACAATAGAATGTTTTTATCATGATCTATTTAAAAAAGAATGCACTGATCAAGATTGTATTGAAGAAGTGTTGAGCCATGTAGATGCCAGAATATCAGAGGATGAAAGAGTTATGTGTGATACAGATTTGGCGGTTACAGAGATACGGGAGGCGATTTTGTCTGCTAAGAGTAATAAGAGCCCTGGCTCTGATGGATTAACAAGTGAGTTTTATAAAACATTTGTGGATATATTGGCACCTGTTTTATTAGAAGTTTACAATCATATGGAGCAATGTGGTGTCTTAAATAAAATCAAACAAACTCTGTCATTTTGGAGATTGAGGAATTTAAAACTGAAAGGGAAAGTTGTGGTAACAAACTCTTTATTGTTATCTAAATGTTTATATGTCATGGGTGTGCTTCAAATGCCTGAGTGGGTTTTAAAAGAACTGAATTCTATTGTATCCAACTTCTTATGGGATGGCAAAGGTGCAAGGATATCTAGGTCTACTCTTGCTGCAGATTATAAAGATGGGGGTCTTAAATTAGTGGACATTGACGCTAAACGAAAAGCATTAAGAATTAAAACCATACAGAAGTACTTATATGGTGAGGAAGAATATGGGTGGAAGAGTTTCTTTCTGAATTATTTGTATGATTATGGAGGATGTGAAGAGAGTGGGCTATTGATGGTTTGGAAGAACCCTATGTATGAACATGTTCCTTTGTTTTATCAGGAAGTGTTTCGTGCATGGGGAGAACTTCTTCCTCACATTCAATATGTGTGCGAGCATAAGGATCTAGTACTGAATCAACCTGTGTTTTTAAATCCCAAAATTCTATTTAATGATAAAGTGTTGTATAATCCGCTTTTTATGAGGGCTGGACTGAGACTTATTAAAGACTTTGTATATGAAGTTATTCCTGGTTTTCTAAGAGACCAGGCTATTTATGACACTGTGAATGATGTGGATGATACAGTTTGGAAAGGTACTATATTGCATGTTTTTGAAAGGGTGAAAAGTAGCATTTCAACAGACTGGGTTTCAGTCATAAATAGAGATGAGATTAGGGAAGATTTGTATGTACTGCCAAATCTATATATTGGCAATGGGGATAAATGGAAGGCATTGTCTAGTGTCAAAACAAATGTTAGTTAGTGCTGCTGAGAAGATGTGGGTAGAACTGTTTCCGAAGATGGATGTTAATGTCTTATTGATAAATTTATACTTACCTGGGAATAAATTGGAATGTGAAAATAATGATTTTAAAATAAGACATAATCGTATATTCACAAAAGTGGTGTTACATCAAATTAATAAAGAAATAAAAAGGGAATGCGACATATGTGGCAGGGTACCAGAAAATGTATTACACTTATTTGTAGAATGTGAGGAATTGGGGGAGTTTTGTATTGGGAAAGTATGTGTGGGAGGAGTTGGTGTTATTTGGTGTGTGTGATGAATGGGCATTTGTGCATTTGTTGAATGTTGTTTTGAGTTTCGTTAGGTATGCTATATTTTGTGGGAGAAATGATGCGGGAGAAATGATGCGTATTTTGAGGGAAAGAGGGTAAGGGTGTGGAATATTTTCATAGCATTATTTAGAAAGCACATATATATGTTTTATTGTTATAAAATTGAACATTTTGACTTTGATGAAGCTTTTGTTGATGGGAGTGGGTTAATTGCAAGGATGGAGGGTGGAGGAATAATGTATAATTTTTGAAAGCAATGTTCTTGTATTTTATTTGGTTTTAATAGTTGTTAAGGGGTTGATTTAAATCTGCCAAATTTTCTTGAGGGAATTTATGATTATGGTTGTGACTGTTTTTGCCTATTAGTTTTATATTTAATATTTTAATTTCTTTGATTTGATAGGGGGTTAATTGTTCACCTACCTATGATTAGCCTAGGATTTAGAGTATTGTTAATTGTATTGATATTGTAATGTAATCTTTTTTCTATAATAAAAGAGAAAAAAAAAATGTGCCTGATCTCGTTAGATCTCGGAAGCTAAGCAGGGTCGGGCCTGGTTTGTACTTTGATGGCAGACTGCCTGGGAATACCAGGTGCTGTAAGCATTTTTTCCACTAGGGTTTGCGCTTGCATTATTTCATCAGCAACACTGCCTTGTAGTAATCATTTGATGCTGAATGTTTATTTGACTAAATGCAACATGTATGGGCTAGTCTCACCTGCCATTTAATAGGATCAAAGTTCCTTGTGTTGTCAGGGAGCAACTGCCTTTTATTTATAATACAAATAGGAATATTGTTACAGAATGCAGCTTGTGTGTGCCAACCTAGCCAGAACACGCCCTCTTGCAGAGGTGAGTGAGACAGGTGCTGGTGATTAAGCTGTGAGTGAGTGAGTGTTTGTTTGAGTGTGTGATTTCAGAGCTATTTTGGTTATTTTCAATTGATTTTTGACATATAATTAGTTTTTTTGCATTTGAATAAGTTGAAGTTTGGTTAGTTTTTTCCCCCCTTGCAGTTTTTCTGCTTGGGGGAGGGTTTTTTGGATATAGTTTTTACAATGACGGATAACATGGCAATGACAAACGGAACAGACAAGGACAAAGAAAATGATCAAAGGAAGGAACATGGAAGTGAAGGTGGAAAGAGATACGGCAAGGAATTAACAGTGGCAGTAGAGCTGATTNAAATTGAGTAAATATGATGTAGATAAGTGTAAAGGGGCTATTATAAGAAGCAAAGCAAAGTATTTTTTGGAGGGGGAGAAATGCACTTCGTTTTTTCTTGGATTAGAGAAGAGTACTCAAAGAAGAACATATATTAGACAGATTGAAAATGTAAAGGGAGAAGTAGTAGATGATTATGTAGAGATTTTAGAGACAGTGCAGGATTTTTATAAGGACTTATTTAAGAAAGGGGAAGTGGATGAGGGGTGTGTACAGGAGATTTTAGGTACTGTGGAGGTGAAAATTAATGTAGAGGATAAGTTGATGTGTGATAGGAAGATTACAGTAAATGAAGTTTTAGATGCGATAAAGGATTTACAGGTGAATAAGAGCCCTGGAGTAGATGGTATCATTGCAGAGTTTTACAAAATGTATGGAAGTCTTTTAGCACCTATTTTATTGGAGGTTTATCACTATATGGAGGAGAATGATTGTGTATCAGAATCGATGGTGACAGGGATGATAACTATTTTATATAAAAACAAAGGGAGCAAGGTAAAATTGGAAAATTATAGGCCTATTAGTTTATTAAATGTGGATTATAAGATTTTAGCAAAAAATTTTGCGAATAGGATGAAGAGAGTTTTACATGATATTATTGCACCAACACAGAATTATAGCGTTCCTGGGAGGGATATAGCTGACACAATTAATACGATTAGAGATGTGATACACAAAATGAATAGGGATAAGATGGGAGGTATTGTTTTAAGTATAGATTTAAATAAGGCTTTTGATAGATTTGGTTTTGGTAATAAAATAATAGGGTGGATTAAATTATATAGAAAGGCAAAAAGTAGTGTGAAATGCAATGGGGTTTTAACTAATTATTTTATTCTTGAGAGATCGGTAAGACAGGGATGTCCTTTATCTGCTTTATTGTATGTTTTATCAGTTGAACCTTTAGCGGCTTTTCTTAAGAAAGATAATTTGATTAATTGTGTACAGACTCCACAGGGGGGTTTAAGTTTGATTCACCAATATGCAGATGACACAACTATAACAGTTAGAGATGAGGACAGTGTAAAAAGGGTAATAGAGTGTTTTAAAATATATGGAAGAGCATCAGGAGCTAAAGTTAATATGGAAAAGTCTGTTGTAATGTATATTGGGAAGGTTCATGAGGGAAATTCTTCTTTTAAAGAGGTCAAAGACTATTTTAAGGTGTTAGGAGTTTTTTTAGGGGTAAAAGAAAAGGAAGCTAGAGATTTGACATGGAGTGGAGTGATAAATAAAGTTAGGAAGGTTGTAAATATGTGGAAGGGAAGGTCGTTAAAATTAAAGGGGAAGGTTATTGTT
Source organism: Hucho hucho (assembly GCA_003317085.1). Classification (NCBI taxonomy): domain Eukaryota; kingdom Metazoa; phylum Chordata; class Actinopteri; order Salmoniformes; family Salmonidae; genus Hucho; species Hucho hucho. The sequence continues at coordinate 21,884 of QNTS01005497.1, forward strand.
ATAAATTCTTTACTGATGTCAATTTTTATTCACGTCATGAATGTTTTAGACGTGCCAGAATGGGTTTTATCCGAAATAAATAAGATTTTAGTAGATTTTTTATGGGATGGGAAGGGGGTGAAAATTGCTTTTAAAACTTTGATTGCAGGTTATGAAGAGGGGGGTTTGAAGCTAGTGGATCTAAGGGTGAGGAAAATAGCGATAAGAGTGAAAATGGTTAGGAAGTATCTATATGGGGAATTAGATTACGGGTGGAAAACGTTTTTTAAAGAATATTTGCAAGAGGTTGGAAGGATTGGGGATTATGGTCTATTAATGTGTGTAAAACAGGAAATTTGGGGAAATATACCTTTGTTTTATAAGGAAGTTTTTGAGGCTTGGGGGAGTTTTATCCCACACATTTCTTATGACTAACACTTTGGAAAATATTTTAAATCAGCCAATCTTTTTAAATCCAAAGATCAAGTGTAATAATACAATGTTGTTTTGTAAATATTTTATGAGGGCGGGGATGAGACAAATTGGAGATATTGTATATGAGGTAATTCCGGGGTTTCTTCCATTTCAGGCTATTTATGATAACGTTGTTGAGATAGATGATGAAATAAGTAAGATTACTGTAGATAATATGTATAGGAAAATGTTAGGGTGTATTCCTGAGGAGTGGGTGGTTTTAATAAATACAGAGGTGGTTAAGAGGGCTATGGGTTTACCTGTTTTATTTTATGAAAGTAATGGAGTGAAAAATGACTTGTCTGGTTTAAAAGTGAAAATGGTTTATAGGAAATGTATTTTAAAAGAGATCAAAGTTCCAGCTTCAGAGAAAGTGTGGTCGAAGGTTTTTGTGGATTNGTACTTGGATGGGAGACTGCCTGGGAATACCAGGTGCTGTAAGCATTTTTGTCCACTAGGGTTTGCGCTTGCATTATTTCATCAGCAACACTGCCTTGTAGTAATCATTTGATGCTGAATGTTTATTTGACTAAATGCAACTTGTATGGGCTAGTCTCACCTGCCTTTTAATAGGATCAAAGTACCTTGTGTTGTCAGGGAGCAACTGCCTTTTATTTATAATACAAATAAGAATATTGTTACAGAATGCAGCTTGTGTGTGCTTTGTGCTCCCTCGCCCTGTTCAAATGATCAAAGGAAATAATGCTGGTCAGTGGAACTGGACTGGTGTCTGAAGGCCGTGTGTTTTCCATGGTGGAATTAGAACCCTTTGTCCATTTTTCCTACAAGGCTGAACTATGTGCCCTCACTTTGAAATGTAAGCAAGGTTTGTTTGTATTTCATCCAACTATCTGTGCTACAAAGTGATGGCGACAGTATATGTAATTTAGTCCACTTTTTGAGTGACCTAAAGTTCAAGCTGCTTTATCCAATTGGTGAAAATGCAATGTCTGTTTATCAGACTTACTTTGACTTAATATGGTGTACCAAGAGTTGCTCCCTCGCTTACGGCCATACCAGCCTGAATGCGCCCATTGTGATTAGAGAGATTGGAAACAGCTGAGAGAGATTGTGAGGAGAATTTTCGTTTGAGCAGTAGGAGAATCTTTACTGACTCAAATAGTTGTTTATAGTATATAAGAGATTTTTGGGGGGATTACGTTTGCTTATTATTAAGAGAGAGTTCCCTGGCAGCTGAGTGCTGTTAGGGGGACTCACCCCACATTGTATACGGACGGATTTAATGGCTGAGACCCAAGTAAGTAAAATGACGACGGAAAAAGTAAATGGGGATTTTGAATCTACAAAAGAGAAGAAAAGGAGCTATGAAAAAACATTAACAGTGGTGGTGGAAATGGAGGGAGAAGAGAACATTTCTGTGATGGAAATGCTGAGGGGAATAAAGGAAGTGTGTGGAATGGTGTGTGGCTGTAGGTTTAAAGCAGACAGGAAATATGAAGTAACGATGGCGAATGAAACCGCAAAGGAGAAATAACTGGATGGATTCAAGATAAGGGACACCAGAATAATGGCAAAGGAATTGTTGAGGGATGAGATGGTGGTTTCATTCCTAAACCTCCCAGTCTATATCACGGATCAGGCGATAGAGGAGAAACTTGGAATGTGGGGAGTGGCAGCGATATCTCAAGTGAAGAGGCGCTTCTGGCCAGGGACAGATGTGGCGGACGGAACGAGATTTCTAAAAGTGAAGTTTACGGACACGGTGCGTTCGTTACCATATTCAACACAATTTGAGACGCTGGAGGGGACGGAATATTTCAGAGTAATACATGATCGACAGGTGAGGGTATGCAGGCTGTGCATTCTGCTAGGGCATGTACTACGAGACTGTCCAGAATTTACATGCCACAAGTGTGGAGAGCAGGGGCATTATGCACGGGAGTGTGCATGGAGGAGAGAGCGAAGATGTCCAGGCTGTGGGAGTAGTGCAGCGAGATGTACCTGTTCCCAGGTGGGAGTGGTTCCTGAGACTCAATATGAGGATATCAGTGAGGAAGTTGAGATGGAGGAGAGTGGCAAGGAAGGGGCGGGAGAGGAGAGGAGCGATGAAGAGACGGGGGAGGAGAGCGGAGAGGAGGAGACGACAAAGGAGCAGATGGAGGACAGAAAAAAGAGGGGAGCTGTATTTGTGGTGGAGGAGGATGCAAGAGAGGATTAACTAGGGTCGACCCTGGATGATGTGGAGATAGAGGGGTGGTGAGGAGGAAACGAAGGAAAATGCTGGTCGAGGAGGTGTATATAGGATGGTGAGTCCGGAGCGGGAGGAAAGTGGAAAAAGGAAAGGGTCTGATGAGGAGTAAAGGGGGAAAGAAGTGGAGGAGATACGTGAAAAGAGGGAGAACATTTTGAATCTGCGCACAAAGAAAGTAAAAAAAAGAACCTGATGGAATACATATATTTTCTTCAAATTATGTTTATAATGGTGAAAGTGACTTCTGTAAATATTAACGGACTACGTAGTGGGAGAAAGATGGAGATGGTGATTGAAGCATTTCCTGTGGACATATTATGCTTACAAGAGACGAATTGGACTGAGACATGTATCAACAGCGTAAAGCAGAAATGGAATGGACACATATACGTGAGTAACGGAACAGTACGTTCATGTGGGGTTGCTATACTTATAAAGAAAGGAGTGGTGAGTAACCAAAAACTGATAATGAGAGACAATGAGGGAAGGGTAGTGGGAGTAGGATTTGAACATAATGGGACAGAATATGCTCTATATATGCGCCAAATATGGAGAGAGAGAGAGCGATCTTTTTTGGAACATTGAGACAGAAATGTATGGGGAACTGCATAATGGTGGGAGATTATAATGTGTGGTTAGATAGCCTAGATGCATCAAGAGGGGTGCATTTCAGATCAGACTCCTCAAGAAACGTACTGAAGGAAATAATGAATGAGAGAGGAATGATAGATAAATGGAGAGAGGAGCATCCAGAGGCTAGAGCGTTTTCAAGGAGGCAGATGGTGATGGGTGAATTGAAACAATCCAGGATAGATTTGTGTTTGGTAAAGAGGGAGGTAGAGCAACTGGTCGGAGGGGTAGAGTATCAGTTAACCTCTCTGCGCACGGATCCCGCTAGCGGGATCGTTTTCAGAGCAAACATAACGCGGCAAATTCAAAATAAAAATTCGTAATATTTAACATTCTTCGATATACAAGTAGCCATCAAAAGCTCTGCTTCTTGGCAATATCACTGCGTTGTCAGATTTCAAAAAGGCTTTACGGCGAAAGCACCACATCTGATTGTTTGAGGCTAGTACCTCACATATTTTCCACATTAGCATAAATTCACATCCAGCTCGGTTTTCAAAATGTCCATATCACAGCTAATATAAAACGCTTACCTTTCAAATAACTTCTGCTGAGGGCTTCCCAAGTGTCCAAACAAGAGAATCCATGGTTCTTTTGTTAGAAAACGTAATTCATTATATCCATACATCTCTGTTTGGTTGGCACGTTATGTTCAGCTACTCCACCAAGCATTGTCAGTCTACTCGCCCGTTGTACAGTGAAGAGAACGCGTTCAAGTTATACCTCTCATCTTTTCACAAACAAATCAAATATCATTAATAATGCATCCTTATGTATACTTTTATGAATAATAGCGATCATATTTTACACGGATGGTAACTGAAACGTTATAAGAGGAAAAGAAAGCTGGGCGCGATCACGTTCTCGTGAACGTGCACGGTTGTTTACCTTTTTCCCTTCCTGTAGTCTTTCTTCTTCTATAAGGATCTCCTCATGGCTATTTCCTCCAGACACTGTTGACATCCAGTGGAAGCCATAGGTACTGCAACCTGTGTCCTATTCCCCATTGACTTCTATTACCAGGACTTCAAAGTGAGTGGAGGGCAAAAGAAAAAAAAAAGGATTTCCGGACAGAAATTTTTCTGCTATATCTGTTCTGGTATACCCACAGACCATATCTTAATGGTTTTAGAAACTAACTTCAGAGTGTTTCCTATCCAATACTACTAATTATGTGAATATCCTAGTTTCTGGCCCTGAGTGGCAGGCATTTAACTTTGGGCACGTCAGACAGGCGAAAATTCGGAAAATGGGACCCTAGCTGTAAGAGGTTAACAGCGTTCAGTGACCATGATGCTCAGACTTTTAGGCTAGGGGTGGAGAAGAGAGGGGGAAGAGGGGGATTGTGGTGTTTTAATGCAAGCCTGCTTAGGGAGAAAGGGTTTGAGGAGGTGGTAAGAGAGAGTGTGTGCTTGGCCATGAAAGAACAGATGTATGAGAGTGATGTGTGTGAGTGGTGGGAGGAGATGAAGTGTAAATTGAAATCGGTGGTAATAGCTTTTGCAAAACGGGTAGGGAGGGAGAGGAAGAGGGAGCAGAGGGAGTTACAGGAGAGGGTGGATGGGATCCCAGGGTATAATTTAACAGAGTATCTGAGGGTGAGGGAGGAGCTGAGGGAAGTAGAAAGGCGGAAATGTGAAGGGGCTGTAGTGAGGAGTAAAGCACAATATGTGATAGAGGGAGAAAGGAGTACAGCCTATTTCTTAGGTCTAGAGAAGAGAAAGCAAGAAAAAGGGACAATTTTTGAACTGGTGAATGAGAATGGGGGAAAAAGTGACAGATTTGGTAGGAATAATGGAAACTGTGCAAGCATTTTATACAGATCTGTATACTTCTGTGGGAGTGAATGAGGAGTGTATGAATCAAGTGTTAGGGGCGGTGGAGGAAAGAGAGATAACAGAAGAAGGGATGAAGGGGGATTCTGGCTTGACAGTGGAGGAGATTAAGGCAGCCATAATGGGGTTAAATCTAAATAAAAGTCCAGGGTCTGATGGATTGACGGCTGAACTGTATAGAGCTTTTGTGGATATGCTGGCCCCTATCCTGGGTAGAGTGTATGAGAGTATGGAGAGAAGAAGGGTAGTGCCGTACTCTATGGGATTGGGGGTGCTAACTCTATTGTATAAGGGTAAAGGTGGAAAAAATAGTTTGAAGAACTACAGAGCGTTGACACTGTTAAATTGTGACTATAAGATTCTTGCGAAAGCTTTGGCCAACAGAATGAATAAGATCATGGCAAGCATTATAGCGCCCACCCAGGCATATGGGGTCCCGGGGAGGGATGTGACTGATACATTGTGTACAATAAGGGATATAGTGAAGGATATGAGGGAGGGAGGAGGAGTGGTGCTCTGTCTGGAATGCATTTGACAGGGTGGAGCATGTATTCCTGCTAAAAACAATGGAGAGGTTAGGAGTTGGGGAAAGAATGAAGAGTTGGGTGAAATTGCTGTATGAGAATGCAAAAAGTATGGTCAAATGCAATGGTCTGCTCACAGACTCTTTCCCACTAGGGAGATCGATAAGGCAGTAACGTCCACTGTCAGCATTATTGTATAGTATGTCTGTAGAGCCATTGGCAGCATATATTAAGAATGAGAAGCAAATCAGGGGTATAAGCATGCCGGGGGGAGGAGTAAGTGTAATTCAACAATATGCAGATGACACAACATGTACAGTAAGAGATGTAAAACGTGTTAATAAAATAATGGAATGCTTTAATGTTTATGGCCAGGCTTCAGGGGCAAAGGTGAACATGGACAAGACTGAAATGCTGAATATAGGAAAAGGGAACACGTGACTTTCCATTAAAAGTAGTAAAGGGGAAGGTGAAGGTGAAGGTGTTAGGGATATATTTTGGAGAGGAAGAAAGGGAGGCAAGAGATTATACATGGACGGGAGTGTTGAATAAAATAAAAACAACATTGAATTATTTGAAGCAAAGGGTATTGAAACTGAGGGGGAAAGTGGTAATAGTGAATGCATTGCTAATGTCAAAGTATGTACATGTGCTAAGTGTATTGAATCTACCAGAGTGGGTGTTGAAGGAAACTAAGGCATTGGTGTCAGATTTTGTGTGGGGGGGAAAGGGGTAAAGATAGCGCACGATGTGCTTATAGCGGATTATGAGAAAGGAGGGCTGAGGCTGGTAGATTTAGAAGTGAAGATGAGGGCAATGAGAGTGAGAACAGTGCAAAGGTTCCTGTATGGGAAGGAAGGCCATGGATGGAAATAATATTTTAGGGAACGGATGCATAAGTGTGGGGGGTGTGGGGATTATGGATTGTTGATGTGTTTAAAACCAGGAATGTATGAGGGGGGGCCGGAATTCTACAGGGAAGTGTTAAAGGCCTGGGGTGATTTCTTGTACAAGATAGAGTATACATGTGAGAGGACAGGACAGATGTTGGAGTCACCTGTGTTTTTGAATCCAGTGATAAGGAGTGAGGGAAGGGTGCTGGAGTCAAGGATCTTTATGAGGGCTGGTCTGCTCAAGGTAAGGGACTTCAGGTACGAGATGGTGCCGGGGTTCTTACCGGAGCAGGCGATCCTAGATACTGTATGGGAGATAGATGAGGTGTACAGAGGTACTATAGTAAACATGTATTATAAAATAAAGCAGTGTATACCGGGAGAGTGGGTAAAGAGGTTGGACGGAGAACTAAGAGTGGGGGAAAAGGCTGGATTACCTGAGTTGAGAATAGGTAAGGGGGGAACAGTGAAGGCTCTCTCTGAGGTGAAAGTGAAGGAATGCTATTGGGCACTTCTGGAGAGCAGAGTGCGGGAGCCTGCGGCGGAGAGGGTATGGAAACAGGTCTTCCAGGAACTGGAAGTGAAAGAAATATGGAAGAATATAGTCCTGAAATACAATAGCCCGGAATGCACACATTTTGATTTCATGCTAAGACATAACAGGGTATTCACAAAGGTGGTGTTGCATCAGGTGGACAGAACTGTGTCGCGTGTGTGTGATGTGTGCGGAGTGCAAGATGAAAATCTAATGCATATGTTGTTTGAATGTATGGAGGTGAAGGGATTTCAGGATAGGTTGAAAGGATTAGTGGAGAAGTACTGGGGGTTAGACTTGGTGGGGAGGCAGGAGTGGAGGAGGTTGATGTTATTTGGGGTGTGGGAAAGGAGGAAAGGAGTGAATGTATGCTGTTTAAATTATGTACTGTCACATGCCAGGTATGCCATATATTTAAGGAGAAATCTAGCAAGGTTTGAGGAAAAGAGGGTAACTGTAAGGAAAATATTTGAAGGATTGGTAAGGAAGGATGTGGGGCTGATGTATAGGACAGGCCAAGTGGACTTTGAGAAGTTTTTTCAGAAGGATTGTGGGGAGGATGGAGTATTGGATTTTGGCTTTTGAAGCTATTATGTATGAGTTTTTTTAAGTTTATGTTTTCTTTGATTTTCCGGGGGGCAGTGCCTGCCCGGGATTTGAGTGCATGCCAGACATATGGTGAGATTTTGTACAAGGAATGTATTGTTTAGAATGTATAGTGGTCTGAATATGTAACGTTCTGATTTTGTCAAACATAGAGAAGGAATGGAGACTCCTGATTTTGTGTTATGATTCTGTGAGTGGTATAGAGGGAATAATGGAGTGATAAATGTGGAGACTGTATAAATTTGATGATGGAGTGAAAAAATGTGAATGTAACATCTTTTATTGTAATATATATTTTTTTTATAATAACAAAAAAAAAGAACAAAAAAAATGCGCCCGATCTCATCAGATCTCGGAAACTAAGCAGGGTCGGACCTGGTTAGTACTTGGATGGGAGACTGCCAGGGAATACCAGGTGCTGTAAGCATTTTGTCCACTAGGGTTTGCGCTTGCATTATTTCATCAGCAACACTGCCTTGTAGTAATCATTTGATGCTGAATGTTTATTTGACTAAATGCAGCTTNNTTTACTGAATAAGTTTGAGTTTTTGTTTGTTTGTGTTCTCCGGCAGCACTTTGCTGTTTGGGGAACCTTTTTCTGGTGATTAGTTTTTTTTATCTTCCTGGATGGATACAATGGCTTCGACCCATGCGTACACAAGGATGACGAGCAAAGGAAATATGGATTATGGTACTACGACTAGACAGTCACAAATATTTGAAAAAACCTTAACTGTGGCTGTGGAGATTTTGGGTGAAGAAAAAATTACTATGATGGAGTTGTTGAGAGGGATTAAGGAAGTTTGTGGAAAGGTGTGCGGTTGTAGATTTAAAGCCGACCAACGATATAAAGTGACACTGTCCAATCTGCGAGGAAAATAAAAGTTGATGGATAGGTTTAAAATTCGGATCTGTCGTATTATGGCAAATGACCTATCAGTTGATGAAATGGTCGTGTCTTTCTTAAACCTTCCGGTGTATATAACAGACGAGGTCATCCTGGAACGGCTTAGAGCATGGGGTGTGTCTGCAATATCACCGGTGAAGAGGCGCTTCTGGCCGGGGACAGACGTTGCAGATGGTACGCGCTTCTGTAAAGTGAAATTCACAGACAGTGCGCTCGCTGCCATATTCAACCAAATTTGAGACGTTGGAAGGGACTGAGTATTTCCGAGTGATACACGATCGTCAGGTCAAGGTTTGCAGGCTGTGTATTAAGCCAGGACACGTGCTACGTGTCATAAGTGTGGTGAGCAGGGGCATTATGCAAGAGAGTGCAATGGGAGAAGAGAGCGCGGTTGTGCAGGTTGTGGGAGGAGTATTGTGCAGTGCTCTTGTTCCCATGGTGGTGGAGATCCTGGCTTGTCATCTCAGGGCTTCAGTGGCGATGGTGCAGTGGAGGAGAGTGAGGTGGAGGAGTCTGGGGAGGAGATTAGCATGGGGGAGGAGTCCCAGAGACAGATGGAGGACAAAGAAGATCAGAGGCAGTCGGAGGACGAAGAAGAGATGCGGCCTGGTCCTGTGAGAAAGGAGGACTTCAAGGGAGAGGATATCAGTTCAAACCTAGATGATGTGGAGTTGGAGGGCGTTCCTGGTGGAGAGGAGGGGGTAGCGTGGAGTGCGGGAGAAGCACCTGGAGAGGTGTTCGTCTCAGTTTCTGGGGGTGCGGTGGAGATCCCGAAGGTGTCTGAAGTCCTGGGGGGCTCCTCTCGGGAGGTGGTTCCTGCTCGAGATGATTCTTACATGCGTAAAGGGTCTGAAGAAGAGCTGACGAGTGAAGAGATGGAGTTTATACAATCTGTGCGGAGGGATAATAAAAGGAACCTGTTAGTCAAGAAGAAGAAAAAGGGAAAAGATCCATCATGATGGACTGGATTGATCTCCTCCTTTTTGTGTTCGTTATGGTGAGAGTTGTTTCTATAAACACCAATGGACTTCGTAGTACAGAAAAGCTAGAAATGGTGTTGGAAGCTTTCGGGGCGGATATATTATGTCTTCAGGAGACTCACTGGACTGAGCCCAATATGTATAATGTAAGACAGCAATGGAATGGAAACATGTACGTGAGTAATGGGACTGAGCGTGCATGTGGAGTAGCAATTTTGGTCAAACAAGATGTTGTGTCTAATTTAAGTTTGTTATATGCTGATAATGTTGGTTGAATGTGGAGATGTGGAGTATTCGTTGTACAATGTGTATGCTCCTAATACTGAAATTGAGAGAAGGGTTCTGTTTATGTCTATGGGGGGATTATGTGGGAGGAACTGTCTGCTTGTTGGGGATTTTAATGTGTGGATGGATAGGCTTGATGCCTCAAGTAGCGCACATTTTTGTTCTGATTCCTCTCGTGGCACGCTGTTAAGGTACTGCAGTGCAAGCTTGGCTGCCATAAGCCCATCCTTGGGCTCATGCTCTCGGACCCAGGTTCGAATGTCGTGTGGTAGAAGTTGCTCGAGGATGATGACCTCTCAGATCTCATCCTGTGTCTTCTCCTCCGGTCAAACCCATCGCCGGTATAGACCCTTGAGGCGGTGGTACGTCTCCGTCGGTGACTCACCTGATGGCGTCGATGCAGCTCTGAAGCGTTGACGGTTGGTCTCCGGGGAGATGTCGAACTTCACCAGGAGCGCTTCCGTCAAGCCCTTGTAGACGTTAGACAACCCCTCATCCATTGCTGTGTAAGCCTCTAAGGCCTTGCCCGTGAGTAATGGGACAAGCCTGCAGGCCCACTCTACCTCCGGCCACCGCCACGTCTTGGCCATGCGCTCAAACCTCAGCAGATAGTTTTCAATGTCCTCTCCCTGCTGGTATGAGGGCATCTTTGGCTCCTTCCTCAGGAATGCTGGAACATGGACGTTAACACTGCTGGACTGGTCTGATGCTGGGGCTGGCCTCATCACTGCTTGGGGATCCTGCTGTGGAATTGAAGTCCCTGCTGCGTCGAGCTTTTGTCGTCCTGGTGTTGGCAATCTTGGGCTCTCACTGACGAGTTCTGCCTGGTGAGGAGCTGTCAGGATAGATTGGAGGCCCCGGAACTCCTGCTTGAGGTCTTCGTCCCTCCTCTCCAGGCAGGTGAAAGTTGCTGGAAAAGGGCTACCATGGTTGGGTGTGGTTCTGGTCCCCCAACTGCTCCTTCAGTCAGCTGGTCTTTTATGGCTGTATCTGCCGGTTCAACCGGTGGCTCAAGCAGTCTTGGTTGTGTTTGGCCCCTCGGTCGGGCTCCTAGTTTTTCATAATTTACCTCTTCACCAGACGATTCTATGGTATTTCACCCCGTTTCAAATTTATGTACCTTTTCTGACAGTTGATGCTGCTGCTGCTGAGAATGCAATCCTGTACACGTTCCCTTACATCTCTTTTTGGAATTCACTGACTTGCGGTGCACCATCCCTCTTCTGACACCATATGTCACAGAGTAGGCCAGAAGGCCAAACTGAAAAACCTAACCTCCATCAAAACAAAAAGTTGGCGGAGCCGCAATAGTTCTTCTGTGCAAGGGTGTTTATTTACAAAGTGATTTGCGAAAAAACAACAGTATTGCCATCAAAAGTATACCTTACGGGGACAGCTTAAAACCATGATGCCCCATCCAGAGCTCAATACAAAATGGCCTCCCCATTGAACTGAAAGAGAGGCTCCTTTTGTAGGGGAAGCCCCTCCCCTCAGAACATAGCCAACACTAATTAATTAAGCTATTATCTTCATTAAGGCACTTCCGGTTGTCACAGGAAGCTGTAAGAACACATCCTCATTGGGGTAGGCTTTTACAGAATCCTGAGTTTTAAGAACTGACTGTTAAGAACTGACTGATTAACACAGGTTTGAAAGTCTGTTTTTCACCAACTGCAGGTTGGGTATTGTAAAACACCTTTAGGGTGGATTTAAACCCTTCCGGTTGCTCCAGGAAGCTTAGAATCCACACAGGTAGACCTCATAGTGGCCTGATGGATTGTCATCGAAGACAGGTTCATAAGGCATTCATAACCCACATAGGCATCAGGTTGAATTTAGGGGAGCAGGCAATGTATTCCTATGGGGAGAGATGTCATAGCAAACTGTTAGATGAAAATACCCTGTTTTTACTGCTACGGGTTAATGCCACACGGTCATGGTTAGGCTTGCGCAGATCGGAAGGTCCTAAGGAACGTTCCTGAAGTTGAATTGTGCTTCTAACCCAAACGAGTCTGCCGCTGTCACCCAAAAGCATTAGGGCCAGGCTTCATTTTGGGCCTACTTTTTTGCACGGTCTATGAGGTCAGAGCGAGATGCAGTCAAGTGGGGCGTCTCGTTGAACTCGGCACAGCCTAGAGACTATGGTGATGCACTTTTTAGTGTTGATTTCAGTCTGTCATTTTGGTGATGTTTCAGCCCTATTTAATCTTATTGCAAATGTACAAAAGTCAGCCAGCAAGTCAGCGTCCATCAGTCAATTAGATATCATTCTGACACCAAACCCACTTTTTCCAACTCGTTTAGAAGCCAACTATCACATATGTCAGAGCAGGCTCAAAATTCACAGCGCCTTCTGTAAAAATGTAAAACATGTAGTTACGTTCTAGCTGCGGGTCCAGTTCCGACATTATGTGTAGGCCTAGCTGAGGCGACCCCGAATCTCGAGTTTCGGCTCGATAGGTCATTTGGAGTCTGAGCAGCGACCTTAATTGGTGCTGAAAAACCACGTTTTCCGGGTGTTGCTACGGGGTCCTTGAATGAGCTATCGGACAGAAACGTTAGGGTCCGTCTCTATGGGCCGAGGCGGTTCTAATGCACCTAGCCTTGTGACTCTGGGACTTTTCGCAATGTAAAATGAATTGAAAATATTGCAAATGTACAAGGCGGTTTCTCGGCCTGAGAACCTTCTAGAGCCCTGTAACTCACCGTGCAGTATCGACTAAAGGTCTAGAATGGGTTTCTAAAGTTTCAGAGCTCTAGGTCTGACGGTTCTTTGATAGTTCGAACAAAAGTAACTATTGCAGGCAGTGTCTGTCAATAAGCCCCTCACTGTGTCATTCCCCATTGACTGTGCGCATGTGTGATTTCAGAAAATCACAGAAATCACGTAGAGCTCCGAAACCCACGTTAACGGATTCGTCGCAACTGGATCTATAACTTTTTGGGGGAATTATTATTTTTTTTCAACATTACGAATTGTACATTTTACGATTTCTCTAAAATTACAACAGATAAATGTCTGGTTCTTTTTTTCCTTACACCGTAGGTTCATGTACTTTGACGTGAAGCTGTCAAATTAGCGCTCTATTTCCGTTTTTCACCTTTAATCCCAGAAAATGGGCCTTAACTCAAAAACCGTGAGTCCCTGACGCCATCCTGTTTCGGGGCCAATAGCCCATTTGGCCAAACCCATGCTCACCAAGTTTAGTCTTAAAAGGCCAGGTCAATTAGGTGTATGTTTTGTACATTTGCAATAAGAAGCCATTCGCCATCTGGTGGGATTAACCTGAAGGGCAGAAAAATGACAAAACATTTTTTTTGATTAAACGGACACCGAATGTCCGGGAGACTTCGTTTGACGACTTCCCGGAAGATCTGGCCCTGGGGCACGGCCCGACGCCGTCGGCCTATTTTAGAAACATTCGCGGACATCTAGTAAGGGACCGTACATTTGCAATATGCAGTTTCTCATCAAACATACAGCAAATGCCATCCGTGTCCCTTATGTAGGTAAGGAATTTGTTTTCGCTGTGAAATTTGTTTTGTGTGAAACGCGATGGTTTATGAATTTATGCTAATGCAGAAATATTGGAGGTGCTACCCTCAAACAATCAAATGTTGTGCTTTCACCGTAAAGCCTTTTTGAAATCTGACAACGCTGTGATATTGCCAAAAAGCAGAGCTTTTGATGACTATGCAACACTTGTATATTGATGAAAGTTTAATAATTCAACTTTTGGATTTTGAATTTGGCGCCTTGCATTTCACCGGGTAGTGTCGGGAGTGGGGTAGCGCCCCACCACTCCCTAAGTAGTTAATCTAACATTTCAATAAGCATTTCTCTACGGCTGGCCATGCTTTCCTCCTGGCTACCCCAACCCCGGCCAACAGTTCCGCCCCCCCCCCCCC
>QNTS01005497.1:36311-52744 GCA_003317085.1 Hucho hucho
TTTTGTCTGTGAGTGTAACAGAACTCATTTGGCAGGCAAAAACCAGAGAAAATTCCATCCGGAAATGTCATTCTGGTGGCTTATGGCTCACTTAGAGAGACTGCCTATTGAAAAGTATTTATACCAGGACACTGAATGTAGTACCTATTGCTTCCACTGGATGTCAGCAGTGTATACGTAAGGTTTCATGGCAATCGGAACCATTGTCTTCAATAGGTAGAGGTTTTAGTGACGGGAGCTCTTTTTCAGTTGCACGTTTTTGGGCGCACGTTTGGCTGAGCGGTCCACTTTATTTGACTTATATAACGTTTAGGTGACCATCCAAGTGAAAGATTATCACTTTTATTCATAAAAGATAAGATAAGGATGCATTTTAATTGTTTTTTGTTTTGTTGAGGGAAAGTTTATAGGTTTAAATGAACGCGTTCTCGTCACGTTGGATTTTCTGAACACAAGGTGCCAACCAAACGGAGATTTAAGGATATAATTAATGACTTTTTATAACCAAATACCCATGGATTGTCTTCGTTGGACACTTAGGAAGCCCTCTGCAGAAGTTCTACAAAAGGTAAGGCACAGGTTTTCCCTGTGAAATGCATTTTCTATCGACCGCGCTGGCTAAAGATTTCATGGTTATGGAAAATATTGAAGGTGCTACCCTCAAACAAACAAATGTAGTGCTTTCGCCGTAAAGCCTTTTTGAAATCCGACAACGCTGTGATATTGCCAAGAAGCAGAGCTTTTGATGAGTATGAAACACTTGTATATTGGTGCATGTTTAATAATTCAACTTTTGGATTTCACCTGGTAGTGTCGGGAGTGGGGCGCTAGCGCCCCAAATCACCTTGATTCTGCCTAAGAGGTTAACTAACCTCCAAACGAGCTTCAATGCCATACAGCACTCCTTCCGTGGCCTCCAACTGCTCCTAAACGCTAGTAAAACCAAATGCATGCTTTTCAACCGTTCGTTGCCCGCACGCGCCCGCCCGACAAGCATCATAACCATGGACAGTTCTGACCTAGGATATGTGGACAACTACAAATATCTAGGTGTCTGGCTAGACAGTAAATAAACTCTCCTTCCAGACTCATATTAAACATCTCCAATCCAAAATCAAATCTTGAATCAGCTTTCTATTTCGCAACAAAGCCTCCTTCACTCACGCCGCCAAACTTACCCTAGTAAAACGGACTATCCTACCGATCTTCGACTTCGGCGATGTTATCTACAAAATAGCTTCCAATACTCTACTCAGCAAACTGGATGCAGTCTATCACAGTGCCATCCGTTTCGTTACCAAAGCCCCTTATGCCACCCACCACTGCGACTTGTATGCTCTAGTCGGCTGGCCCTCGCTACATATCCGTCGCCAGACCCACTGGCTCCAGGTCATCTATAAGTCTATGCTAGGTAAAGCTCCGCCTTATCTCAGCTCACTGGTCACGATATCTACACCCACCCGTAGCACGCGCTCCAGCAGGTTTATCTCACTCGTCATCCCCAAAGCCAACACCTCCTTTGGCTGCCTTTCCTTCCGTTCTCTGCTGCCAGTGACTGGAACTAATTGCAATAATCGCTGAAGCTGGAGACTTATATCTCCCTCACTAACTTTAAACACCAGTTATCTGAGCAGCTAACCGATCGCTGCAGCTGTACATTGTCCATCTGTAAATAGCTCACCCAATCTAACTTCCTCATACCCATACGGTTTTTATTTACTTTTCTGCTCTTTTGCACACCAGTATCTCTACTTGCACATCATCATCTGCTAAATTGTAATTTACTTCGCTACTATAGCCTATTTATTGCCTACCTCCTCACGCCATTTGCAAGCACTGTATATAGACTTAATTTTTTTTCCTATTGTGTTATTGACTGTACGCTTGTTTATTCCATGTGTAACTCTGTGTTGTTGTTTGTGTCGCACTGCTTTGCTTTATCTTGGCCAGGTCGCAGATGTAATCGAGAACTTGTTCTCAACTATCTTACCTGGTTAAATAAACAAAGTAAAACATTTTAAATCAGCCAATATTTCTGAAAGTTTAATAATATGTTGTTTTGTAAATATTTTATGAGAGCTGGGATGAGGCAGATTGGAGATATTTTATATGAGGTAATTCCGGGGTTTCTTCTATTACAGGCACTTCATGATAATGTGGTTGAAGTGGATGAGATAAGTAAAACTACTGTGGAGAATATGTACAATATTTTTTTTAAATGCGCCCGATCTCGTCAGATCTCAGATCTAGTCCACTTTGGGCATGCCAGACTCTCCAAAACTGTCACATATGCATGCCAGACTCTCCAAAACTGTCACCTATGCAGCCCTAAGAAGTTAACATTTTCAGTGGGTTTAGATAAGGGAAGAACGGGGGTGGAATATGGTGTATAAATGCAGGGTATTTAGGAGATGAGAAATATGGAAAACAACTTAAATTATTGATAGAATATAAAATGAAAGATAAGAGTGTGTCGATGGTGGGAAAATGTTAAAGAAAAAATTTAAGTATTTAGTATTAGATATGCAAAGAAAGAAGAAGAGGAGGAAGAGTTTTAGGCTGAAAAGAGAAGAGAATGAGTTAACAGCAACATTTTATAAAGAAATGTGATAGTGAACCTAATTATAATATAGAAAAGTTTTGGGAATTAAAAGCAAAATTTAGTAAATTTGAAATGGAAAAGGTTAATGTTGCAATTATTAGAAGTAAGGCAAATCCTGCACTGTTTCCAGTGCAGGATGTTAATAAGGATTTATTTAAGAAAAGGGAGGTGAATGAGGGGTGTATGAAGGAGATTTTAGATAGTGTGGAGGTACAAATTGATGTGGAGGACAAACAGATGTGTGATGGGAATATAACAGTGAATGAAGTAAAAGATGCGATAAAGGATTTACAATTAAATAAGAGTCCTGGAGTGGATGGAATAATTGCAGAGTTTTATAAAATATATGGAAGTCTTTTAGCACCAATTTTATTGGAAGTTTATCAATATATGAAGGATAACAATAATGTTTCAGGGCTGAAAACTATTTTATATAAAAATAAGGGGAACAAGTTGAGACTGGAGAATTATAGGCCAATTAGTTTATTGAATTCAGATAAGATTTTTGCTAAAATACTAGCAAATAGGATGAAGAATGTTTTAAATGATATTATAGTGTGCCTGGAAGAGATATAGCATACAATTAGAGATGTGATAAATAAAATGAATAGAGATAAGATAGGGGGAATTGTGTTAAGTAAATAAAGCTTTTGATCGGGTAGAACACGATTTTATGTTTAGGGTAATGGAAAAATATGGTTTTTGAAATAAAATAATAGGATGGATAAAATTATTACATAAGAAGGCAAAAAGTAGGGTGAAGTGTAATGGGGTTTTAACTGATTATTTTATACTTGAGAGATCTGTGAGACAGGGGTGCCCTATATCGGCTTTATTATACATCATATCGGTTGAACATTTAGCAGCATTCATTAAAAAAGATACATTCCCACACATTTTTTTAGTGACCATGATGCTCTGCTTTTCCGACTGGGTGTGTCAAGGTAGGGAAGGGAGGGTGGGTTGTGGTGTCTTAATGCCAGTCTGCTGAAGGATGAGGGGTTTAGGGTAGCAGTGAAAGAGTGTGTGTATGATGCCGTGTCAGATCCTCTTTTTGAGTCTGATGTGTGTGTGTGGTGGGAAGGTTTAAAAGCGGAGTTCAAGCGGCTAGCAACGTCTTTTGCAAGACAGGCTAGTGTGTTGAGGAGGGAGGGGAGGATTCTTAAGTCCCGCCTGTTATTTGAGTTAGAAAAGGTAGAGAATTTTCCAGGTTATGATGTTGCAGAGTACCTGAGGGTGAGGGAGGAGCTGAGGGTCTTAGAGAGGCACAGGTGTATGGGGGCAGTGGTGAGGAGTAGAGCGCAGTATGTGGTGGAGTACTGCTTTTTTCCTGGGGTTAGTTATGCAACGGGTCGAGTCAGAGGCCGAGCCTTCTCTGGTCTCGACTCAGATGCCGAAGCCGCCCACCATTAGCTCTGACAAATTGAAAACCATAGTCATTGGCGACTCCATTACCCGCAGTATTAGACTTAAAACAAATCATCCAGCGATCATACACTGTTTACCAGGGGGCAGGGCTACCGACGTAAAGGCTAATCTGAAGATGGTGTTGGCTAAAGCTAAAACTGGCGAGTGTAGAGAGTATAGGGATATTGTTATCCACGTCGGCACCAACGATGTTAGGATGAAACAGTCAGAGGTCACCAAGCGCAACATAGCTTCAGCGTGTAAATCAGCTAGAAAGATGTGTCGGCATCGAGTAATTGTCTCTGGCCCCCTCCCAGTTAGGGGGAGTGAAGAGCTCTACAGCAGTCTCACAACTCAATCGCTGGTTGAAAACTGTTTTCTGCCCCTCCCAAAAGATAGAATTTGTAGATAATTGGCCCGCTTTCTGGGACTCACCAACAAACAGGACCAAGCCTGGCCTGTTGAGTGACGGACTCCATCCTAGCTGGAGGGTTGCTCTCATCTTATCTACGGACATATACAGGGCTCTAACTCCCCTAGCTCCACAATGAGATTGGGTGCCAGCCTGCCAGCTTAATGGAGCCTGCCACTAGCACAGTCAGTGTAGTCAGCTCAGCTATCCCCATTGAGACTGTCTGTGCCTCGATCTAGGTTGGGCAAAACTAAACATGGCGGTGTTCGCCTTAGCAATCTCACTGGAATAAAGACCTCCTCTTCCTGCCATTATTGAAAGAGATTGTGATATCTCACATCTCAAAATAGGGCTACTTAAGTCAATGAACTAATCACTGATCATAATCTTGGTGTGATTGGCCTGGCTGAAACATGGCTTAAGCCTGATGAATTTACTGTGTTATGAGGCCTCAACTCCTGGTTACATTAGTGACCATATTCCCTGTGCATCCCGCAAAGGCGGAGGTGTTGCTAACATTTACGATCGTCTTTTGAACTTCTAGTCTTGAAATCTATGCAGCCTACTCAATACCTTTTTATAGCTGCTGTTCAAATCAAATGTTATTTGTCACATACACATGGTTAGCAGATGTTAACCTCTCTAGGAGCGTCTGGCGTGCCCAAAGTAAAATGCTTGCCACTCAGGCTCAGAAAATAGGATATGCACATAATTAGTACTATTGGATAGGAAACACTCTGAGGTTTCCAAAAGTGTTAACATAATGTCTGTGAGTATAACAGAACTCATTTGGCAGGCAAAAACCAGAGAAAATTCCATCCAGAAATGTCATTCTGGTGGCTTATGGCCCACTTTGAGAGACTGCCTATTGAAAACCCCTTATATCAGGACACTGAATGTCAGCAGTCTATATATAAAGTTTCAAAGCGATCGGAACTAATGTGTTGAATAGGAAGGGGTTTTGGTGAGAGGAGCTCTTTTTTTTTTCTTCGGTCTTTTTCGTTTTTGGGCGCACGTTTGGCTGAGCGCTCCACTTTATTTGACTTATATAACGTTTAGGTGACCATCCAAGTGAAATATTATCAGCGCCCCACCACTCCCTAAGAAGTTAATGCGAGTGTAGCGAAATACTTGTGCTTCTAGTTCCGACCATGAAGTAGTATCTAACAAGTAATCTAACAAATTCACAACAACTACCTTATACACACAAGTGTAAAGGAATGAATACGAGTATGTACATATAAATATATGGATGAGCGATGGCCGGCCGGCATAGGCAAGATGCAGTAGATGGTATAGAGTACAGTATATACATTTGATATGAGTAATGTAGGATATGTAAACATTATATAAATGGCATCATTTAAAGTGGCTAGTGATACATTTATTACATCCAATTATTTATTATTAAAGTGGCTAGAGATTTGAGTCGATGGCCGAACGGCATAGGCAATATTCAGTAGATGGTATAGAGTACAGTGTATACATTTGATATGAGTAATGTCGGATATGCAAAATTGTTTAAAGTGGCTAGTGATACATTTGTTACATCCAATTTTCTATTATTTAAAGTGGCTAGAAATTTAAGTCAGTATGTTGGCAGCAGTCACTCAATGTTAGTGGTGGCTGTTTAACAGTCTGATGGCCTTGAGATAGAAGCTGTTTTTCAGTCTCTCGGTCCCAGCTTTGATGCACCTGTACTGACCTCGCCTTCTGGATGGCAGTGGCTCGGGTGGTTGTTGTCCTTGATGATCTTTTAGGCCTTCCTGTGACATCGGGTGGTGTAGGTGTCCTGGAGGGCAGGTAGTTTACCCCCAGTGATGTGCTGTGTGGACCTCACTACCCTCTGGAGTGCCTTACGGTTGTGGGCGGAGCAGTTGCCGTACCAGGCAATGATACAGCCCGACAGGATGCTCTCGATTGTGCATCTGTAGAAGTTTGTGAGTGTTTATGGTGACAAGCCGAATTTCTTCAGCCTCCTGAGGTTGAAAAGGCACTGTTGCGCCTTCTTCACCACTCTGTCTTTGTGGGTGGACTATTTTCAGTTTGTCCGCGATGTGTACGCAGAGGAACTTAAAACTTTACACCTTCTCCACTACTGTCCCATCGATGTGGATAGGGGGGTGCTCCCTCTGCTGTTTTCTGAAGTCCACAATCATCTCCTTAGTTTTGTTGACGTTGAGTGAGAGGTTATTTTCCTGACACCACACTCCGAGGGCCTCCTCCCTGTAGGCTGTCTCGTCGTTGTTGCTAATCAAGCCTACCACTGTAGTGTCGTCAGCAAACTTGATGATTGAGTTGGAGGCGTGCTTGGCCACGCAGTCATCGGTGAACAGGGAGTACAGGAGAGGGCTGAGAACGCACCCTTGTGGGGCCCCAGTGTTGAGGATCAGCAGGGTGGAGATGCTGTTTCCTACCCTCACCACCTGGGGCCTCCTGGGCCATATACAGCGTTCCTCACTGAGTTCCCTGAATTCCTATCGGACCTTGTAGTCATGGCAGATATACTTTTTTTTGGTGACTTTAATATTCACATGGAAAAGTCCACAGACCCACTCAAATGCTTTCGGAGCGATCATCGACTCAGTGGGTTTTGTCCAACATGTCTCCGGACCTACTCACTGCCACAGTCATACTTTGGACCTAGTTTTGTACCGTGGAATAAATGTTGTGATGATACATTTTTTTCCTCATAATCATGGACTATCGGACCACCATTTTATTACGTTTGCAATCGCAACAAATAATATGCTCAGACCCCAACCAAGGTTCATCAAAAGCCGTGCTATAAAGATTCCTAGACGCCCTTCCAGACTCCCTCCGCCTACCCAAGGACGTCAAGAGTACAAAAATCAGTTAACCACCTAACTGAGGAACCTTGCGCAATACCCTAGATGCAGTTGCACCCCTAAAAACAAAAATCATTTGTGATAAGAAACAAGCTCCTTCGTAAACAGAAAATACCCGAGCTCTGAAGCAAGCTTTCAGAAAATTGGAAAGGAAATGGCGTTACACCAACCCACAGTCCTTCCTCTTGGAGGATTCACCCTTCACCTCCATACTTTCAGGACTAATGTCAGATATAAAACCTTCGTGATCAGCACCCCCTGCACCTTCAGACGGATCTGTGGCCGACACTCCTCCTCCACCCTCAGGCTCCTTTCCATCTTCGACGACGCCATCCAAGAACTCTCCGTCCATGCTAGACCCGATTCCATCCCCATCTGCCACAGAAGATTCACCACCCCCTTCTCCTTTACCATCCTGGCCTCCTTTTTCACCATCCCATCCCCCTCCTCCTCCAAACTCTCTTCTACCACCTCCTGTTGTTCCATGTCATCACCATCTGTTGGCCCAGTACACGTGCAGTGAATGTCGCTCTCCCTAAAGCCATTGCAAGGTCTTCATGCTTTCGCGACGCACTCTCACATAATGCCCTTGTATTCTGCATCGCCGGCATAAAAAAATCTGGGCAGTCCCGAAGTACGTGGCCAGGCTGAATACAAATTCGGCACACTTACTTGCCTGTCGTTTGTCACACGGTAATATTCAGCCCCCTCCAACATCTCGAATTTTGTAGAATATGGTAGTGAGCGCACCACGTCTGTGAACCGGACCTTGCAGGATCTTGTGCCATCCGCGATCTCCGTTACCAGCCATAATCTCCTCTTAATCAGAAACCGCCGACACACCCCATCCTTCCAATTTGGCAACAATAGCATCATCGCTAATGTACACGGACAAATTCATGAAGGACGCCACCAGTTCATCTGGTGAAATATCCCTCGCCATTACCATTACCGTACACAATTTAATTTGTCCATCCATCAGTCGCTCTTTCCCATGGACATGCGACATCGTTATCTCGTACTTCTAACCCCCCTTGAATCTGCACCCTGTCACCGCTCCGCATGCCTCCTTTATCCCTCGCAGCAATTCCATCGTTAGTTAACGATCCCCAGTGATATCCATCGCCACAGTACAAGCCCTATCATAGGACTTCTCTCACAACGGTGGTGCACCAGAATTATTTTCTCCATGTCCCGCACTATTTCAGTTTCCTCGCATTGGTCATAGAAGCCAAAGATACCTTTCCCCCAACACCACAAGCTGCTAGGGGAAAATCTACTCAAGTAATAATTCAAACAAAAAAAAACTAGATCAAACTTAATTGCCAAACAAAAAATATATACAGTTGAAATCAGAAGTTTACATACACCTTAGCCAAATACATTTAAACTCAGTTTTCACAATTCCTGACATTTAATCCTGGTAAAAATTCCCTGTTTTAGGGTAGTTAGGATCACCACTTTCTTTTAAGAATGTGAAATATAAGAATAATAGTAGATTTATTTCGGCTTTTATTTCTTTCATCACATTCCCAGTGGATCAGACATTTACATACACTCAATTAGTATTTGGTAGCATTGCCTTTAAATTGTTAAACCTCCCCAGGCACCGGGGCAGTATTCGGAAGTTTGGAGAGTCTGGCGTGCCCAAAGTAAAATGCCTGCCACTCAGGCTCAGAAACTAGGATATGCACAGAATTAGTACTATTGGATAGGAAACACTCTTTAAGTTTCCAAAACTGTTAAAATAATGTCTGTGAGTGTAACAGAACTGATATAGCTGGAGAAAACCTGAGAAATTTCTGTCCAGAATTTTTTTGTGACATTTCCTCTTTTCCATAGGCTTCCTATTGAAATACATGGATTTTAGCTCCTAGATTGCAGTACCTATGGCTTCCACTAGATGTCAACAGTCTCTGGACAGTGTTTGGAGGCTTTAGCACTGAACAGAACCATACAGAAGAAGAATAACTGAGGGAAGCAGAAATGTCAACAACATTTTCTGTCTGGATTGTTTTTTTTTATAGCTGTCTATGGGATTCTCAGTAAAATAGGACCCAGATTGCAGTACCTATGGCTTCCACTAGATGTCAGTCTTTAGACAAGGTTTCATGCGTTTATCATGGAGGAGAGCCGAACAGAAGAAGAATATGTAAAAGGTGTGAGGAAGTCACTTCAGTTTTTGGTGGGCGAGACAGTGAGCGCGCGCTCCTCTGTATTTTCCTTTTCTATCGTTTAGGATACTATCCGTGTGAAATATAATCGTTAATATAGATAAAAGGATACATTATAAATTATGTTTGATTTGTTTGGGCAAAGTTGATAGGTATAATATAAATGCTTTCTCTTCACTGTACAATGGGCGAGTAGACTGTGGATTTTCTGAACATAACGCGCCAACCAAACAGAGATTTATGGATATAAACACTGACTTTCTAACAAAAGAAACATGGATTGTCTTGCTTGGACACTTAGGATTGCCCTCAGCAGAAGATCATCAAAGGTAAGTGATTTATTTTAGCTCTTGTGTTTTGTGTGACCCGCGTTGGTTATGATATTATGCTAATAAATCAAATGTTGTGCTTTCGCCGTGAAGCCTTTTTGAAATCTGACAACGCTGTGATATTGCCAAGAACCTAAGCTTTTGAAGACTATGCAACACTTGTATATTGATGAATGTTTTATAATTGTCACGATCTTTAAAAGGAGCGGACCAAGATGCAGCGAGGGTTCCAGTATACATCTTTTAATTAAGTATTGCAACTGGCAAAAACAACAAAGAAAGACCTTAACGCAGGTGTGGCTCAACACAGACACGAATACAAACATTCAATAACCCACAAAACAGGTGGGAAAAGGGAACCAACTTAAATAGGATTCCCAATTAGAGGCAACAACAACCAGCTGCCTCTAATTGGGAACCAACTCAAAACTAACAGAGTTCCCTAGAAAACTCAAGTCACGCCCTGACCCAACATACCATAGAGAAATCTAGAGGGCTCTCCATGGCCAGGGTGTGACAATAATTCAACTTTTGGATTTTGAATTTGGCGCCTTACATATCACCGGGTAGTGTCGGGAGCAGCCCGCTAACGCGGTGTTTATCCCTAAGAAGTTATTTTCCTGACACCACACTCCGAGGGCCCTCACCTCCTCAACAACCACCCGAGCCACTGCCTGTCCACCCCGCTATCATCCAGAAGTCAGTACAGGTGCATCAAAGCTGGGACAGAGAGACAGCTATCTCAAGGCCATCAGACTATTGAACAGCCATCACTAACATTTAGTGGCTGCTGCCAACATACTGGCTCAAACCTCCAGACACTTTAATAATAAAAAATTGGATGTAATAAATGTATCACTAGTCACTTTAAAGCAATGCCACTTCATATAATGTTTACATTACTCATCTCATATGTATATACTGTACTCTATACCATCTACTGCATCTTGCCTATGCCGCACGGCCATCGCACATCCATATATTTATATGTACATATTCTTACTCATCCCTTTACACTAGTGTGTGTATTAGGTAGTTGTTGTGAAATTGTTAGATTACTTGTTAGATATTTCTGCACGGTCGGAACTAGAAGCACAAGCATTTCGCCACACTCGCATTATCTGCTACCCATGTGTATGTGACCAATAAAATTTGGTTTTGATTTGGTTGATTATGTTTCTGATTAGGTGAACGAACCCTTCAACACTTACACACATTTTACCTTCATCCATGCATCTCCATTACACCCCTCACATGCCTACTTTCAGACTTCACAGGTTTGTTTTCCTTTGTAGTTATTCCACAAATATTTATGTTACTCTTTAATTAACTGCCAACGTGTGGACTCCCTTGTTTGTCACCATCTAAGAGCAAGGTTGTGACAAATGGTGGCTCATCCGGGATCTTGCCTTGGCTATTTTGACATTATCCCTAGTATACATGGTAATTGATTAGCGCTAATTGGTGGGTCTTGTGGTTTGCTTAGTTCTGGTATTGTCCCAGAAGCATGTATGCGCTATTGTATATTGGGAGTTAATGCATATATTTTTTTGTAGTTGTTCAATCACACTTCAATTGGTCTAGAGAAATTGCCTTCTAAGGTATTGGTTTGATGACTTGTTTATTTATTAGTTTTGATGTGGTGCATCGGTGGAGAGAAGACCACAAAGCCTCTTTTCCTGTACTGTCTAGAGACACTTTGTTCTGTTCCCTGTTGGGTCATCGGATTATGGAGGTAAGATGTCTTTGCAATGTATGACAGTGAGACGTTGTCACGATCGCTTGAAGGATTGGACCAAAGTGCAGTGTGGGTTACACATGTTTAATAAAAGAAGTGAAACTTACAAATGCAAGAAACAAACAAAGAATGAAAAATCTTTTAAACTCCCCCATTCCGGCGTAGGTCTCACCGGACTGCTGACACTCTTCCGTGCAAGTGTAGGGAGCTGGCTCAGGATGTCCTGGGCTGGGAAGGTGCACTGGACTCCGGGTGCGTGGATCCGGCGTTGGTCTCTCCGGACTGACGACACACACCTCAGGGCGAGTGCAGGGAGCTGGCACTGGACGTACCGGACTGGAGAGCCACACTGCAGGTTTGGTGCGTGGTGCCGGCGTAGGTCCCACCGAACTGACGACACGCACCTCTGGGCGAGTGCGGGGAGCTGGCGCAGGACGTATCGGGCTGGACAGACGCTCCTCTAGGCGTCTGCGCTGCAGTTCCCTCCTTGCCACAACCTCCCTCTCATATCCCTCCTCATAACTCCTCCATTGGGGCTCTGGCTCTCTCCTCGGCTCTACCGATAGCCCCATGTGCCCCCCCCCAAAAAAATCTTGGGTCTGTCCCTGGGCTGCATGGGTACGCGGCCCCTGGCGTTGTTGCTGTCCTCGTCCTCTCCTTGGCGACTCCCGCCAAGGAAGAGTCTCGCTGCCTCCCATAATCTCCTCCCAGGTCCAGAACTGTTTCTCCTCCCTGGGGGCACGCTGCTTGGTCCTGTTGTGGTGGGTTATTCTGTCATGTCTGTGGTAAGTAGCAGGAGTCAGGCGCAGGAGGTAGGTTGTGTGTAAAGAGTATTTTAATATTGTCGCCAGAAAAAACACCAATGCACACTGGCAAAGACAAAATACTCACACAAAACAATAAACCAAAATAACGGGCGCAAAACACAAACCACCCGGAGTACCGAGAACAAAAATCAAATCCTCACAGAGCAAGACTTGGAACGTAGCGAAATACACTGAGTACAACAAACACAATCACGCACAAAGGAAGGACGGGAAAGGGAGGAATATAACAGGGGTGTGTACACAAGACAAAACCAACAGACACACAGAAAAGGGGAGCGGTGATGGTTAGAAAACCGGTGACGAAGAACGCCAAACACCGCCCGAACAAGAGGAGGGACCGACTTCGGCGGAAGTCGTGACAGACGTTTTGAGGCAGACATGACTCAATGCCCAGTTATGGTCTTTCCCCCTGTATAGGTATAGCGGCGTGTTCCCACTGGGGGCACGTTGTGCGTCGTTTGTTAATTTTGTGTGGTGATAGCGGTCAGAGCAGTTGTCTCGGGAGCACATCCGTGGTTCGGGGTTGGGTACCAGCAAGCTGGTTCCTCCGTGCCAGCGGGCTCTAGTGCATCAATACCTGCCGCAAAGCCACCGATCCGTGGTTCGGGGTTGGGTACCAGCAAGCTGGTTCCTCCGTGCCAGCGGGCTCTAGTGCATCAATACCTGCCGCAAAGCCACCGAAGACTAGGGTTAAGTTTAACAATAGGATTTGGGGAAACTCAAGTAATACTCATCTGTTTTTGCACTTTTAAGTCAGCTATGTACTGTACTTGTTCTGCAGTCAATGTGCTCATTAGGCCAGTTCAAAGTTTGGGCAACTAATCTCTTCATTTGGTTGAAGCATTATGGTGTCTATTGAGGATTTCGTCTGTGCTCCTTCTGAAGATTTGCTTATGCAGTTTACGGAGGAACAGCTTTTGAAGTTGAGTGAGTTATCATGTTGGGATTAGTGACACGTCTCAAGGATACAGTGAGGTCTATTCTGTCAGCTAATTTGCTTTCAGATGGTATTTTGAAGGCATAATTGAGTGAGCCTAGTCCAGCTGTATTGGATGTACCAATTGTGTCTTGCGCTGGTTTGACATTTGAGCAGAAAAAGGAGTTACTTTTATTGCAGCTAAATCATGACAAAGTTCTGGAAAGGTTGAAGCAGGATACGGGACAAGCTAAACTCCGGTTGCAACATCAGCGGTTAGAACTTGTCAGAAGGCAAGCTTTCAGGTGAATTTTATTTTGAGAATGAATACTCAAGCTCCCCAATGGGACACTCTTCCCTTGGTCGTTCTCAGCCTTTTGATGTTGCTGGTGATCTCTGGTTGTTGCCTAAATTTACTGAAAAGGATCCTGATCAATTTTTTACGTGATTTGAACATGTAGCAGACTCTCGGGCTTGGCCTGATGCAGACTGTACTTTGATGCTACTGTGTGTTTTGACCGCTAGGGCTCAGGAGGCTTACTCATCTCTTAGCCCTACAGATAGCGACGATTACGCAAAGGTTAAAGCTGTTGTCCTACACGCTTACGAGTTGGTCCCTGAAGCGTATCGACACCGTTTCTGAACGTTGAAGAAAGGTGAAAAACAGTCCCATGTTGAGTTTTCACAGGATTTGTTAACTCAATTCAATCATTGGTGTACTGCGTCAGCAGTCAATCATTTTGAGAATTTGTGCAACCTTTTTGTCCTCGAACAATTTAAAGAATCTGTCCCTGATCGTCTTGCTACCTATATAAATGAACATAAAGTACGGGCTGCATCTGAAGCTGCTGTTTTGGCAGATGAGTACATATTGACCCACAAAGGCAGTTTTGGAGGGTCCCGTATGCGAGATTGGGGGCAGAGGAACAGTTCAAGTGTATTTCGGTCAGCAAATTCTTTTGGTTCTGGTAATGATGCATTTCCATCGAGATCCGAACATGGTTCATGTGGACAGAATAGAATGATGTTAAGTAAAATCTGTAATAAGGAAAAGAATGAATGTCCTGTTTTTCGTAAAAAGGTCAGCAGATTGGCCAGCACAAATGTAAAACCTGTTGCGTTAGCTGGGCCTGTTCCTCATGTTAATCCTGATGCGCAAGTTCAAGAATTGTCCAAACCTTTTAGTACTGATTATTCGCCATTTGTCACAGAGGATTGTTTCACTATTGGGAAGTGATCTGCCAGTAAAGATTCTGACACTGGTGCCTCTGAAATGTTTGTTTTGGAGTCTGTTCTGCCTTTTTCTTTGGAGACAGAAACAGGAACCACTGTCAAGGGATAGGTTTGAATACATTGCCTGTACCCTTGCACAAAGTCAAACTTATATCTGACCTAGTGCAAGGTAAAAAGTTTCCCTTGGGGTGGGTCCCTTTCTGCCCGTTGATGGTGTTCATGTGATTTTGGGTAACAATTTAGCCGGTAGTCGTGTCTGGCGGTTTCTCATACACCATCCCATGTAGGGATTATCGATGAAAACGAACAGAGATTCCCGGAGGTTCTCTCTGCATGCACTGTGACTCGTTCTGACACTACGGTCAAAACGGAATTTACACAACCGAACAGTTTGATAATCCATTAAATTATTTACCTTTGCCTAGGTCCTGTATTGATCTTGTGATGGAGTAGTCTGCTGATCCTACCTTATTTGATCAAGGAAGGAGTGTTGAGGTGAGGAGTGCTGCCCAGGGTTACAACTTTCAAGATCAGTTCTTAGTGAGGAAATGGATGCCTCACAGCAAAAGTTGTGGGTGATGCTATTGTTCAGATCGCGGTTCCTTCTAAGCTTTGATCTAGTTTTGAAAACATCTCATGACGTTTTTGATCACTTAGGGGTTAGTAAAACCTATGATCGAATTTTGCATCATTTTTATTGGCCTTGTTTAACTTCTTTGGGAGCAGCGCACGAGGTGACCTTTTTGGAGAGCCTGGCATGCTCAAAGTAAAATGCCTCCCATTCAGGCCCAGAAAATAGGATATGCACATATTTAGTACCATTGGATAGGAAACACTCTGAATTTTCTAAAAGTGTTAACATTTTGTCTGAGTATAACAGAACGGATATGGCAGGCGAAAACCCGAGGAATTTCTGTCCTGGAAAAAGTGGTTTTGACAGATTGCCTCATTTAGAACCCCTCCCTTATGAAAATGCCCATATAAGGGCATATGAATGGAGTACCTATTGCTTCCTCTGGATGTCAACAGTCTCGAGAAAGTGTTCTGATTCTTTTTAGATGCTTTTAGAGCATAGAAGAAGACGAATAAGGAAGTGGCCACACAGATGTCAATAGAAGAAAACGCTCGTTCACGGCTGGCGCGCTCTTTGGTTTTTTCCTTTCTTATCGCCCAGTTTATATTCCGGTTGAAATATTATACTATTTATACATAAAAGTGTTCCTAAGGATACATTTAAAATTATGTTTGATTGTTCTTGGACAAGTTTATAGGTATAAGTTGAACGAGTTCTCTTCACGTTTCAATGGAGGAGTCGACGCTATATTTAGCAAGTGCATTGGTGATGTACCCATAGCAAATATTAAAACCTTCCCCAACCAGAAACCGTGGATTGATGGCAGCATTCGCGCAAAACTGAAAGCGCGAACCACTGCTTTTAACCAGGGTAAGGCTACCGGAAACATGACTGAATACAAACAGTGTAGCTATTCCCTCCGCAAGGCAATCAAACAAGCTAAGCGTCAATATAGAGACAAAGTAGAGTCACAATTCAACGGCTCAGACACAAGAGGAATGTGGCAGGGTCTACAGTCAATCACGGACTACAAAAAGAAAACCAGCCCCGTTGCGGACCATGACGTCCTGCTCCCAGACAAACTAAACAACTTCTTTGCTCGCTTTGAGGACAATACAGTGCCACCGACACGGCCCGCTACCAAAACCTGCGGGCTCACCTTCACCGCAGCCAATGTGAGAAAAACATTTAAATGTGTTAACCCTCGCAAGGCTGCCGGCCCAGATGGCATCCCTGGCCGTGTCCTCAGAGCATGCGCAGACCAGCTGGCTGGTGTGTTTACGGACATATTCAATCAGTCCCTATCCCAGTCTGCTGTTCCCACATGCTTCAAGAGGGCCACCATTGTTCCTGTTCCCAAGAAAGCTAAGGT
>QNTS01005497.1:53288-82817 GCA_003317085.1 Hucho hucho
CCAGACACCCTGGACCCACTCCAATTTGCTTACCGTCCCAATAGGTCCACAGACGACGCAATCGCAATCACACTGCATACTGCCCTAACCCATCTGGACAAGAGGAATACTTATGTAAGAATGCTGTTCATCGACTACAGCTCAGCATTTAACACCATAGTTCCCTCCAAGCTCGTCATTAAGCTCGAGACCCTGGGTCTCGACCCAGCCCTGTGCAACTGGGTCCTGGACTTCCTGACGGGCCGGTCCCAGGTGGTGAGGGTAGGAAACAACATCTCCACCCCGCTGATCCTCAACACTGGGGCCCCACAAGGGTGCGTTCTCAGCCCTCTCCTGTACTCCCTGTTTACCCATGACTGCGTGGCCAAGCACGCATCCAACTCAATCATCAAGTTTGCTGACGACACTACAGTGGTAGGCTTGATTACCAACAACGACGAGACGGCCTACAGAGAGGAGGTGAGGGCCCTCGGAGTGTGGTGTCAGGAAAATAACCTCTCACTCAATGTCAGCAAAACAAAGATGATCGTGGACTACAGGAGAGGGAGCACCCCCCTATCCACATCGAGGGGACAGTAGTGGAGAAGGTGGAAAGTTTTAAGTTCCTCGTCGTACACATCACGGACAAACTGAATTGGTCCACCCACACAGACAGCGTGGTGAAGAAGGCGCAACAGCGCCTCTTCAACCTCAGGAGGCTGAAGAAATTCGGCTTGTCACCAAAATCACTCACAAACTTTTACAGATGCACAATCGAGAGCATCCTGTCGGGCTGTATCACCGCCTGGTACGGCAACTGCTCCGCCCACAACCGTAAGGCTCTCCAGAGGGTAGTGAGGACTGCACAGCGCATCACCGGGGGTAAACTACCTGCCCTCCAGGACACCTACACCACCCGATGTCACAGGAAGGCCAAAAAGATCATCAAGGACAACAACCACCCGAGCCACTGCCTGTTCACCCCGCTATNTAAACAATTTTGTATATAATGTTTACGTATCCGACATACTCATATCAAATGTATACACTGTACTCTAAACCATCTACTGCATCTTGCCTACGCCGATCAGCCATCGCTCATCCATATATTTATATGTACATACTCGTATTCATTCCTTTACTCTTGTGTGTATAAGGTAGTTGTTGTGAATTTGTTAGATTACTTGTTAGATACTACTGCATGGTCGGAACTAGAAGCACAAGCATTTCGCTACACTCGCATTAACATCTGCTAACCATGTGTATGTGACAAATAAAATTTGATTTGATATTTTCTCATTATAACGCGCCAACCAAACGGAGATTTATGGATATAATACATTACTTTTTCTAACAAAAGAACCATGGATTGTCTTCGTTGGACACTTCGGAAGCCCTCAGCAGAAGTTCTTCAAAAGGTAATTGATTTGTTTTCGCTGTGAAATGTGTTTTCTGTCAACCGTGAAGGCTTATGAATCTAGCGCCCCACCACTCCCTAAGAAGTTAAAGGAGGATTGGAAGGTGGTTGAGAGTCCCCCAAATGTGTTGTCATATGTTAGTGTTTTGACACCGGTTGTATGTAGCTTGTGCAATGGCAAAAGGAAAAACTAGCTTCCTCTCAGGTGAGGATGAAAATGTTGTTTGACCGGCAAGCTGAGCCGCGACAATTTAGTCCAGGGGACCAGGTTCTGGCCCTGCTGCCCATTGTCGGTTCTCCTTTTCAGGCCAAATTCAGCGGCCCATACACTGTGGTTCGCCAATTGTCTGATCCGATTGCTACCCCTGAGGACAGAAAGGCGAATCAGCTCTGCCATGTCAATTTGTTAAAGCCCTATTATTTTTTATTAATTTATTTTTAGTTTTTTTGGGGCTTTATTTTACTTCGCAAGTCAGTTAAGAACACATTCTTATTTTCAATGACGGCCTCGTTTGTCTTCTGAATTGGCTAAATCAGAACTATGTGCTAAAACTGACATGGTTAGTCCTGTTCTTTTGGTGGAATCCGTTGATCTGAGGTCAGCCACTTCACCTTCACATGCAATGTGATGAAGAGGGGGTGCCGGGCCCTGATGGTGGTATTTTGCAGGGTAGGTTGAATTCAGAGTCCCTTGCAAACTTGGAGAGTTTGTTGGGTCACCTGACTGATTGTCAAGCAGAGTTAACTGACTTGATCACTGATTTTCAGTCTTGTTTTGCTGACACACCTTCTCGTACACATTTGGCAGTGCACGATATTGATGTTGGGGATGCTGTCCCTATTAAACATTTTTATCGTCTCTCATTGGAGAAGCTACATCACTTGGACTCAGAGATTAAGTACATGCTAGTTAATGATATCGCTGTACCATCATTCACCTGTTGGGCCTCCCCGTGTCTCTTGGTGAGCAAGCCAGATGGTTCTCTTAGATTTTGCACTGACTACCGGAAGTTTAGTGTGACACAACCTGACTGTTACCCACTCCCACGGATGGAAGATTGAGTTTACCAGGTTGGTGCTGCCCGGTTTTTCAGCATGTTTGATTTGCTGAAGGGTTACTGGCAGGTGCCTTTGTCATCAAGAACTCGTGAAATATCTGGTTTTATCATTCCTTCAGGAGTTTAGGCCTACGCAATGCTCCTGCTACGTTTCAGCGTCTTATGAATAGGGTGATCTCTGGCCTTGAAGGCTGTACTGTTTATCTAGATGATGTGGTTGTTTTATAGTGACACTTGGGATCGCTATCCGGTGCAGATACGGATTCTCTTTGAACTTAGCCAAATGTGAGTTTGCCCAGGGAACAGTGACCTACCTCGGCAGAGTGGTCGGGCAGGGTCGTGTTCTCCCGGTGCGGGCTAAAGTGGTCGCTATCGATCGGTTTTCACCGCCCACCACCAAGAAGGAGCTGCAACGTTTCCTAGGTATTGTTGGGTATTATTGGGGGTTTTGCTTCAACTTCCCCATGGTTCTAGCACCTTTGACTGATCTGTTTAAGAAGAGGGCTGATTTAATCTAGTCTTCCTGCTGTCAGAGTGCTTTTGAAAATGTGAAACTACTTCTTGGCTCTGACCCTGTGTTGGCTGCCCCATGATTGGAACTGCCTTCAGCCTATATGTGGATGTCAGTAATGTAGGGCCAGGTGCCGTGTTGAACATCCTGTTAGCTGTTAAACTTTCAGGAGAAATAACTATCAGTTGAATTATTCAGTGCAGGAGGAGGCTCTTGCTTTAATCTGGGCATTGCAGCATTTTGAGGTATATGTGTGGTCCCTATTGTGGTTTACACTGACCACAACCCCCTTACTTTCCTGCACACCATGCTTTGCCCAAATTGCAGGATTATATGCTGGTGTTTGTTCCTGCAGTTGTTCCATTTGGATGTACGACATGTCAAAAATGTGGATAATGTGGTGGCTGATGCGCTTTCCCGTGCAACGATTTAGTCGACCTTTGGACGTCTTCATTGTTTTTTTTTTATTTTATTTTAGTTGGTGGTCTGTACAGGGTTAATTTTGTCCTTCCTGTTGCTCTGGCTTCTGCTCTCCTGTCGCTTCGTCTCCAAGGATTTCTCTTGTTGTTGCTTCCAGGTACCGTGGTTGCTGAGGTTGGATGGGGTCAGGTGATTTGGTTCGGTTGGTATCATGGGCATCCGGTGGGCCTCTTACCTTTATGGTTTGTATAGTATTTGTGTCTGAACCTTTCTTATGGTTTTTGATCAGTTGTATTGGCGTATTTGTGTGGTTGTGGGTTTTGTTTTCGGGTCCTTGCTAGTTCCTGATTTTTATGGGATGGGGTATTACAACCCCCTCAGTTTCCCTGCCTCCGTGTTTGTGTTTATATTTGCAGATTGGGGACAGGTGGAGCTGATTGGGTCGTTAAGGTGACAAGTTGCATCTGGGTTTGGGATCAACTAGGAGATAAAAGGTCCTGGTGCCCAGTTCTCTCTCTCCCCCCACAAGCACCATTTTGTTTTGTGATCTGGGTGATTGTTTTTGATTAGGTGCACCCTTCAACACTTACAAACGTTTTACCTTCATCCATGCATCATTCCTCACATGCCTACTTTCA
Organism: Hucho hucho; assembly: GCA_003317085.1. NCBI lineage: Eukaryota > Metazoa > Chordata > Actinopteri > Salmoniformes > Salmonidae > Hucho > Hucho hucho. The sequence goes on from QNTS01005497.1 coordinate 57,312, forward strand.
CACTTCACAAGTTAGTTTTCTTTTCTTCAAATCTAGGCTAAGCACTATGCCTCACTCAACAGTCATATGTCGAACAACATCTCTTATTGTACGAGTAATATCGATAATATCCCTCCCCGGAATACTGTACGTCTGACTCAGATATGATCCTCCCCATCACTTTATTAACACGGTTAGCGAAAACCTTTGCCAAAATCTTATCAGTATTTCGTAAAGGCCTAAAATGTTCCAGCTTTTCCCTACTCCATTTGTTTTCATAATATTTAAAAATCCTGTGGCCAATGATTCTGGAACTACCTGTGACTGTTCCATGTATCTATACAGGTGCTAAAATATGCACAAATTGATGATAAAACTCACTTGTCAGCCCATCTGATCCCAGACTTTAATTTCTACTGTATCTCCTTAACCGTCATATCTGTCATACATTTTTCGTTCAGCATCGGATAATTTAGCATCAATAAAACCTAAAACCTCACTACAGCCTTGATCGCTACCTATTGCCCCATACATGCACTCTGTTCAAAGTTATGTACAGCCGCTTCCATAAAGCATGCCACAACATCACCCTCCAACGTATTAACTTTTTCCAGCTCAATGTCAAGTTGTTTATTCAAAGCAATCCACTCCCTCTTAAAAATAAATTCCTCCGTCTTGCATAGTCAACACTCAACCCTCTAATCTACTCTTTTAGACCCTCCCACCACAATTCAATATTAACACATTTAAAATCACTCAACATTTCTCTGTTTAATACAATCGGCAATCATATCAATATATTTTTATTATTTTAGTAGCTCGTCATTCAAACACCATATGCCACCCCCTCTAGTAGGCACACTATGACCCAGCAGGAACCCAAGAGAGGCATGCCGACTTGTTTACGTGCTGCTGTGCGGTTTGTTGCTGACCTTACTTTGCTACCTGCCAACTTCACGGTTTTTACTTTTTATTATCGTTTATATTTTTGGTTTTTCCCTCGCTTGAATTGTTTCATTCAACTTTTTCACCCCGAATGCTTTATCTGGACGTGGTTTGTCAGGACCTCCACCAGCCGAAGCAGTAACATTAACATGATGCCTAATTGCAGTCGCTGTACTCATAATATACAGGAGAACGATCGCCTTATGGCAAGGATAGCTATGCTGCAAGCCCAGCTTCAGACGCAATCGTTAGGCAAGGGTAATTTAAGTGTAAGAAAGGATGAAACAGCGTCTGTGCCACCAGTAAGTAGAGATAGTAGTTTAAATCCCCTCGCACAGTCCCCGCAGCCGGACAATTTTCTCATGGCTTCTGGAAGGAAATGCTCAACCCGTGTCGCTCATTCAGCCGACAAACTTTCAATCGGTTCTCCCCATTAAGCAACGGGTTGGAGTCAGAGGCCGGGCCTTCTCTGGTCTCTACTCCTCCCGTTAAGGGGGCTGAGATGCCGAAGCCTCCCACCATTTGCTCTGACAAATTGAAAACCATAGTCATTGGTGACTCCATTACCCGCAGTATTAGACTTAAAACGAATCATCCAGCAATCATATACTGTTTACCAGGGGGCAGGGCTACTGACGTTAAGTCTAATCTGAAGATGGTGCTGGCTAACGCTAAAACTGGCGATATTGTTATCCACGTCGGTACCAATGATGTTAGGATGAAACAGTCAGAGGTCAGCAAGCGCAACATAGCTTCAGCGTGTAAATCAAATCAAATTTTATTTCTCACATACACATGGTTAGCAGATGTTAATGCGAGTGTAGCGAAATGCTTGTGCTTCTAGTTCCGACCATGCAGTAGTATCTAACAAATTCACAACAACTACCTTATACACACAAGAGTAAAGGAACGAATACGAGTATGTACATATAAATATATGGATGAGCGATGGCTGATCGGCGTAGGCAAGATGCTGTAGATGGTATATACATATGAGATGAGTAATGTAGGATATGCAAACATTATACAAATGGCATCGTTTAAAGTGGCTAGTGATACGATTATAATTATTAAAGTGGCTAGAGATTTGAGTCGATGGCCGAACGGCATAGGCAAGATTCAGTAGATGGTTTAGAGTACAGTGTACACATTTGATATGAGTAATGTCGGATATGTAAACATTATATACAAAATTGTTTAAAGTGGCTAGTGATTCATTTGTTACATCCAAGATGTGTCGGCATCGAGTAATTGTCTCTGGCCCCCTCCCAGTTAGGGGGAGTGATGAACTCTACAGCAGTCTCACAACTCAATCGCTGGTTGAAAACCGTTTTCTACCCCTCCCAAAAGATAGAATTTGTAGATAATTGGCCCTCTTTCTGGTACTCACACACAAACAGGACTAAGCCTGGCCTGTTGAGGAGTGACGGACTCCATCCTAGCTGGAGGGGTGCTCTCATCTTATCTATGAACATAGACAGGGCTCTAACTCCCCTAGCTCCACAATGAGATAGGGTGCCAGCCTGCCAGCTTAATGGAGCCTGCCACTAGCACAGTCAGTGTAGTCAGCTCAGCTATCCCCATTGAGACCGTCTGTGCCTCGATCTAGGTTGGGCAAAACTAAACATGGCGGTGTTCGCCTTAGCAATCTCACTGGAATAAAGACCTCCTCCATTCCTGCCATTATTGAAAGAGATTGTGATATCTCACATCTCAAAATAGGGCTACTTAATGTTAGATCCTCACTTCCAAGGGAGTTATAGTCAATTAACTAACCACTGATCATTATCTTGATGTGATTGGCCTGACTGAAACATTGCTCAAGCCTGATGAATTTACTGTGTTAAATGAGGCCTCACCTCCTGGTTACACTAGTGACCATATCCTCTGCGCATCCCGCAAAGGCTGAGATGTTGCTAACATTTACGATAGAACATTAAAATTCACCAAAACGTTTTTGTCTTTTGAGCTTCTAGTCATGAAATCTATGCAGCCTACCTACTCAATCACTTTTTATAGCTGCTGTTTACAGGCCTCCTGGGCCATATACAGCGTTCCTCACTGAGTTCCCTGAAATCCTATCGGACCATGTAGTCATGGCAGATAATATTCACATTTTTGGTGACTTTAATATTCACATGGAAAGGTCCACAGACCCACTTCAATAGGCTTTCGGAGCCATCATTGACACAGTGGGTTTTGTCCAACATGTCTCCGGACCTACTCACTGCCACAGTCATACTCTGGACCTAGTTGTGGATCTTAAAACTACTTAGGGAGAAACGGCGCGCTAGCAGGCCGCTCCCGACACTTTCCGGTGAAATGTAAGGCGCCAAATTCAATATCCAAAAGTTGAATTATTAAACATTCATCAATATACAAGTGTTGCATAGTCATCAAAAGCTCTGATTCTTGGCAATGTCACAGCGTTGTCAGTTTTCAAAAAGGCTTGACGGCGAAAGCACAACATTTGATTGTTTGAGGATAGCACCTCATTTTTTGCATTAGCATAAATTCATATCCAGCGCGGGTCACACAGAACCCTTAAACGCTAAAATACATCTCTTATCTCTCGAAGAACTTCTGCTGACGGCTTCCCAAGTGTCCAAGGAAGACATCCAATGGTTCTTTTGTTAGAAAAAGTCATTTATTATATCCATACATCTCAGTTTGGTTGGCGCGTTATGTTCAGAAAATCCACCGTTGAGTCACCCGTTGTACAGTGAAGAGAACGCGTTCAAATTATACCTATCAACTTTGCCCAAACAAATCAAACATCATTTATAATGCATCCTTAGGTATCCTTTTATGAATAATAACAATATTTTACACGGATGATAACCTAAACGTTATAAAAGGAAAATAAGGTGGAGCGCGCTCACGTTCTCGTGCCCGGAAAATGTTGTTGACATTTCTGCTTCCTTCAGTTATTCTTCTTCTGTATGGTTCTGTTCAGTGCTAAAGCCTCCAAACACTGTCCAGAGACTGTTGACATCTAGTGGAAGCCATAGGTACTGCAATCTAGGAGCTAAAATCCATGTATTTCAATAGGAAGCCTATGGAACAGAGGAAATGTCACAACAACAACAGAAATTCTGGACAGAAATTCCTCGGGTTTTCTCCAGCTATATCAGTTCTGTTATACTCACAGACATTATTTTAACCGTTTTAGAAACTGCAGAGTGTTTCCTATCCAAAAGTACTAATTATGTGCATATCCTATTTTCTGGGCCTGAGTGGCATGCACTTTACTTTGGGCACGCCAGACTCTCCAAAACCGTCACTTCTGCTGCCGCTCCCTAAGAAGTTAATGTTTTCTTCATAATCCTGAACTATCGGACCACCATTTTATTACGTTTCCTATCGCAACAAATAATATGCTCAGAACCCAACCAAGGATCATCAAAGGCCGTGCTATAAATTCTTGGACAACCCAAAGATTCCTAGATGCCCTTCCAGATTCCTTCCACCTACCCAAGGACGTCAGAGTACAAAAATCAGTTAAACACCTAACTGAGGAACTCAATTTAACCTTGCGCAATACCATGGATGTAGTCGCACCCCTAAAAAAAAACATTTGTCATAAGAAACTAGCTCCTTGGTATACAGAAAATACCCGAATATCTGAAGCAAGCTTACAGAAAGTTGGAAAGGAAATGGCGCTACACCAAACTGGAAGTCTTCCGACTAGCTTGGAAAGACAGTACCGTGCAGTATCGAAGAGCCCTCACTGCTGCTCGATCATCCTATCTTTCCAACTTAATTGAGAAAAATAAGAACAATCCAACATTTATTTTTGATACTGTTGCAAAGCTAACTAAAAAGCAGCATTCCCCAAGAGAGGATGGCTTTCACTTCAGCAGTGATAAATTCATAAACTTCTTTGAGGAAAAGATCATGATCACTAGAAAGCAAATTACAGACTCCTCTTTAAATCTGGGTATTCCTCCAAAGCTCAGTTGTCCTGAGTCTGCACAACTCTGCCAGAACCTAGGATTAAGGGAGACACTCAATTATTTTAATACTATATCTCTTGACACATTGATGAAAATAATCATGGCCTCTAAACCTTCACGCTGCATACTGGACCGTATTCCAACTAAACTACTGAAAGAGCTGTTTCCTGTGCTTGGCCCTCCTATGATGAACATAATAAACAGCCCTCTATCCACCGGATGTTTACCAAACTCACTAAAAGTGGCAGTAATAAAGCCTCTCTTGAAAAAGCCAAACCTTGACCCAGAAAATATAAAAAACTATCGGCCTATAACGAATCTCCCATTCCTCTCAAAGATTCACTGCCTTCCTGAAGACAAATAATGTATACGAAACGCTTCAGTCTGGTTTTAGACACCATCATAGCACTAAAACTGCACTTGTGAAGGTAGTAAATTACCTTTTAATGGCGTCAGACCGAGGCTCTGCATCTGTCCTCGTGCTCCTAGACCTTAGTGCTGCTTTTGATACCATCGATCACCACATTCTTTTGTAGAGATTGGAAACCCAAATTGGTCTACACGGAAAAGTTCTGGCCTGGTTTAGATCTTATCTGTTGGAAAGATATATGTTTGTCCTCTGACAAATCAACTGTACATTTCGGTGTTCCTCAAGGCTCTGTTTTGGGACCACTATTGTTTTCACTATATATTTGACCTCTTGGTGATGTCATTCGGAAACATAATGTTAACCTGTTACGGATCCAATCCCGTGAACGGGATTGATTTTGACAACATCCGGTGAAATGCAGAACGTCAAATTCAAATTACAAAAATACTAATTTCAGATTTCAAAAAGGCTTTACGGCGAAAGCAGAATATTTGATTGTCTGAGGACAGCGCCCCACTCAAACTCAATTAGTATAATAACATAACCAGCAGAGGTGTCACAAAACTCAAAAATAGCATAAGATAAATCACTTACCTTTGATGATCTTCCTCTGATGGCATACCCAAGCGTCCAGGTTACACAATAAAAGGTCCTTTTGTTCGATAAAGTTCCTCTTTATAGCCATAACGTGCCAACCAAACAGAGCTTTGTTTAGTAATCCACCAGCCCAAAGGCTTTCATCCATGCAGACAAACGATATCCCAAAAGTAACCGTAAAGTTGGTCAAAAAAAGTCAAACAGCATTTGTAATCAATACTCAGATACCCTAAAATGAATATAAACTATAATATTTCAGACAGAATATAACCTGCTGAATAGGAGAGAGAAAGAACTGAGCGCGCATTCCCTGTTACGCGCAAAATCCAAAACAGTACACTTGACGTGAACTCATGCACAAGTAGTCTTACTCCCTTGATTTTCATGATTGAAGCTTCCAACCTTTTTCTAAAGACTGTTGACATCTAGTGGAAGCCATAGGAACTGCAATCTGGGGGTTAAACTATGAGGCTCTGAGAAGCTGGCCTATGGAAAACAGTGTGACATGACTGATTCAGACATCCCGGATGGATTTTGCTTGCCATATCAGTTCTGTTACAATCACAGACATTATTTTAACAGTTTTAGAAACTTCAGAGTGTTTTCTATCCAAAGCTACTAATTATATGCATATCCTTCTGCATAGCTTCTGGGCCTGAGTAACATGCAGTTTACTTTGGGCACATTTTTCATCCGAACTTCAAAATACTGCCCCCTAGCCCTAAGAAGTTAACTTTCACTGCTATGCGGACGACACACAGGTGTACAATTCAATGAAACATGGTGAAGCCCCCAAATTGCCCTCCCTGGAAGCCTGTGTTTCAGACATAAGGAAGTGGATGGCGGCAAATGTTCTACTTTTAAACTCAGACAAAACAGAGATGCTAGTTCTAGGTCCCAAGAAACAAAGTGAGATTCTGTTGAATCTGACAATTCATCTTGATGGTTGTACAGTCGTCTCAAATAAAACTGTGAAGAACCTTGGCGTTACTCTGGACCCTGATATCTCTTTTGACGAACACATTGCAAAAATCAGAAACTTTCTGTCCAAAAATGATGCAGAAAAATTAATCTGTGCTTTTGTCACTTCTAGGTTAGACTACTGCAATGCTTTACTTTCCGGCTACCCGGATAAAGCACTAAATAAACTTCAGATAGTGCTAAACACGGCTGCTAGAATCTTGACTAGAACCCAAAAAATGTATCATATTACTCCAGTGCTAGCCTCTACACTGGCTTCCTGTTAAGGCAAGGGCTGATAAAGGTTTTACTGCTAACCTACAAAGTATTACATGGGCTTGCTCCTGCCGCACATACCTACACGTACGCTACGGTCACAAGACGCAGGCCTCAATACTGTCCACAGAATTTCTAAGCAAACAGCTGGAGGCAGGGCTTTCTCCTATAGAGCTCAATTTTTATGGAATGGTCTGCCTATCCACGTGAGAGACGCAGACTCGGTCTCAACCTTTTAAGTCTTTATTGATGACTCATCTCTTCAGTAGGTCCTATGATTGAGTGTAGTCTGGCCCAGGAGTGTGAAAGTGAACGGAAAGGCACTGGAGCAACGAACCGCCCTTGCTGTCTCTGCCTGGCCGCTTCCCCTCTCTCCACTGGGATTCTCTGCCTCTAGCCCTATTACAGGGGCTGAGTCACTTGCTTACTGGTGCTCTTCTATGCCGTCCCTAGGAAGGGTGCGTCACTTCTGTGGGTTGAGTCACTGATGTGATCTTCCTGTCCGGGTTGGGGCCCCCCCTTGGGTTGTGCCATGGGTGAGATCTTCGTGGGCTATACTCGGCCTTGTCTCAGATGGTAAGTTGGTGGTTGAAGATATCCCTCTAGTGGTGTGGGGGCTGTCAGCCTCCAGTATTTATGCTGCTATGGTTTATGTGTCAGGGGGCTAGGATGAGTCTGTTATATCTAGAATATTTCTCCTGTCTTATCCGGTGTCCTGTGTGAATTTAAGTATGCTCTCACTCTGTCTTTCTCTCTCTCGGAGGACCTGAACCCTAGGACCATGCCTCAGGACTACCTGGCCTGATGACTCCTTGCTGGCCCCAGTCCACCTGGTCGTGCTGCTGCTCCCATTTCAACTGTTCTGCCTGCGGCTATGGAACATTGACATGTTCACCGGACGTGCTTCCTGTCCCAGACCTGCTGTTTTCATCTCTCTGGAGACAGCGGGAGCGGTAGAGATACTCTGAATGATCGACTATGAAAAGCCAACTGACATTTACTCCTGAGGTGCTGACCTGTTGCACCCTCGACAACCACTGTGATTATTATTATTTGACCCTGCTGGTCATCTATGAACATTTTAACATCTTGGCCATGTTCTGTTATAATCTCCACCCGGCACAGCCAGAAGAGGACTGGCCACCCATCATAGCCTGGTTCCTCTCTAGGTTTCATCCTGGGTTGTGGCCTTTCTAGGGAGTTCTTCCTAGCCACAGTGCTTCTACACCGGCATTGCTGGGTTTTTGATTTAAAGAGGTTTACCAGTTTTATATTTTGATAGGAATGGGGAAAAGCATAATTTGTCAAGCATAACTGTCAAAATGGTATATAACAAATGCATTACCAGGGAGATAAAAGCACCTGCATCGGAGAAGGAATTGTCCGAAGCTTTTGTAAATATGGATGTAAAACCAATATGGATGATTGTAAATGTTAAATATAGTACAGTGGAATGTGAGGATAATGATTTTAAAATAAAACATAATATAATTTTTTACGAATGTGGTGATGCAGCAGATAAACCGGGACATAAAACGAGTGCGAAATTTGTGGTTGTGGAACCTGAAAATTGTATGCATTTTTTTAATCAAATGTGAGATGTTAAAGGGGTTTCACGATGGTTTGAGTGGGGAAGGATTTTTTTGCTTGGGAGAAAGGGGAGAAGTACATTTTTAAATCTGAATCTGTTGAATTATGTACTTAGTCATGCACGTTATGTGGTGAGATTAAGAAGGAATCTTGGGCATTATGAAGGGAAAATTGTGGTGTTGAGGTAATTTTTAGGAATATTATGGAGAAGGATTTGAGTTTGGTTTATAAATATGGTGGAGGGGATTTCGAAAATTGTGTGTGGAAGTACGTTTATTGGAAAATTGTCTAATGGTAAACTTGTGTTTAATTTCATTTGTTTTCTTGTTTTTTTGGCAGATGATTTTGTTTTTATTTAATTTCGTTTTTTTGGAAGGGGTGAATTGTTCACCCTAATGTTTGTTATTCACTTATTGTTGCAATAATTATATTTTTGATTAATTTTTTTATTTTTTATTTAAGTACGCCCGATCTCGTAAGCTAAGCAGGGTTGGGCCTGGTTAGTACTTAGTTGGGAGACTGTAAGTGCTGTAAGCTTTTTGCCCAGTCGAGTATACTCTTCTCAACACAAAAGTAGTATAATGGCCATTTTTCAATAGAATGGCTATTCCACTTCCTCAAAGTTTTTTGAGTTACATAAACTTGAAATAGTCTGTCCAACTCTTCTTCCATGGCTTACGGCCATTACATCCTGAATACGCCCGATCTCGACACATTATTCAATTTCTGTTAGTTACATGTCTGAGGAACTTGTTCAGTTTATGTCTCAGTTGTTGAATCTTATGTTCATACAAATATTTACACATGTTAAGTTTGCTGAAAATAAATGCAATTGACAGTGAGAGGACGTTTCTTTTTTTGCTGAGTTCATATACATCCCCACAAGGGGGGTGAGGGATAACATGGTGGTGATACAACACAACGCTATCCTTCATCGTCATGTGTGTGTATATATATATATAAGGCTGTGTAAAACTCAAATTAAGGAAAAAGTTAAGTACAAATGAAGAAGTAGCCAAAAAGAGACCTCTTTGACGTCTGTGTGGGACTTGTCCTTCTTACAGCAACACTACAGATCTGGAGGGTCCCAGTCACGACGTGTTTCTGCCTTTCTCGGCTTCAGCAGGTAGCAGGGAGAAAAATATGGATAAAAAATTCACAAAAGTGCAAAACGTCGGTACTAGGGGTTAACCGTTCTCGACTGTAACAGTGTGTGTATATATCTTTATGTAGCGTGATTCGTTTTGCGTTGTGTAATTTAATGATTACACTGCCACAACTGGAGGACTGCTTGTTGGATTTTTATTTGCCCTGTTGTGTGAGGAGGTAGCAGGGCTGAGGGGGAGTTTGGAGTTCAGCCAGAGTGAAATTCTCACGCTCCAAAGAGAAAACAAGACACTCACAGCCAAGGTAAAAATCCACGATTCCAACATGGATTGTCTACTCAGGGAAAACAGGGTGATGAAGGAGTCGCTACTAGACATACAAAGTAGTAGCATGCGCAAACATCTCATTTTTTCTGGGATTCCTGAGGACGCATCCAATAATCCAGAGGGCGCGATCAGACAATTCATGCAATCCGCCTAGAAACTTTCTATAGAGACTGTAAACAAGGTGGCTTTCCACCGAGTCTTAATGACCAATTTCCAAGGGAGATAAACGAACGTCGTAAGACTGTATCCGGTACAAAGACAACAAAGGAAGGATGGTAGGCGAACCTTTATCATTGTGGACAAACTCTTTATAGATAGACAGCTATTCCGAGACAGCTCCATAACACCGTAGCTGTACAAAATTCTACAGGGACTTTCAGGTTACGAAAAAACAAAAAGGTATGGGAACTGTAAAAATATTTGAACATTATGAAGTGGATATGAACACACACGTACTCAATTACATGCTTGCTTACACATACGGACTTATACATACACACACACACCTGATCTCGCTCTCTTCTCTCACTCTCTCTTTTCTTTTCTCTTCTCTACCTCTCTCTCTATTGTCGAACTGTTTTATAATTTAATGTGTTTTATTTGTCTATCTTTATTATGTATTTGTCTACAAGTTTATATATGTTTACAACAAGCAAGGGGAAGATATCAGAATAGGGGCATTGGGGAATAATAACATATTGCATGGAATACATTTGTACTGTAGTGAAGCCGTCTCTAGAGTAATGCAAGGTCTCTTTCATGATTATGTGAAACGTCAATTGCTATGGAAATGCTGGGATGTGTTTTCCAATTATGTTAAAGGTAATTATGATGCAACTATGATGGTGATACGATATGGATTACAATTATCATCATGAATATTAAGGCTATACGCACTACATGTTACACACAGACACTCAACCATGCAAATTGGCAGAGTTATTATTTATTTGGACATCACACATTAGTCTTACTCTTATACAGACATCGTACACTCTCACTATATCACATCCAATATCATACACATCAACCTACTCAGATGTACTACACACATAATATCTTGTCTCAATTTTCTAACATCTGTGGCATTGGCTCACAGGCAAACAGGCAAGGGAATAAAACAAATATTGCTAGAACCTATTTCTTGAATTCTAAATATCAGACATTTGAAAGCTCTAGTTTTGACCTTCATAATACCTCTGAATACCTCAGTAACTTTACAAGCACTAGTTATGGTCAATTTAGACTGAGAATAGTATCTAGTTATGGTAAGGAGTGAAATAAGTATAGCCAGTTATAATTGTAACGGTTTAGCAGATTATAAAAAAAAAAAGATCAGTCTTTACATCTTTAAAACATGGTTAAAAGAAATGGAATATAACATATACTGTTTACACAAAACTCACTCTACATCCTTAGATGAAGTTGCGTGGAAAAAGCAATGGGGTGGTGAAATAATTTTCTGTCATGGAAAAAGGAACTCAAAGGGTCTGATGATATTAATTAACAAAAATTTCGATCTGAATGTGCAAATAGTCAGGAATGATTCGCAAGGAAGGTGGATCCTTTGAATATGAAGAGATTTGGCTCATTAATCTATATGGTGCAATTCAGGATGATCCACAATTCTTCGGAAACATTTATATCAATTTATTGAACTTACAGGCAACAAATTATCTAATCATTATGGTAGGAGACTATAATACAGTGTTAAGTACCTGTTAAGTACCTCAATGGACCGTAAAGGCAATCACTCTGCAAACTATCACAAATATTATGGACACATTAGAAATAGTGGATATTGGAGACTAAAAAACACCAACCTAGTGAGATATACATGGGGGAGACTTAACCAAGCTAGTCGTCTTGACTACTTTCTTGTCTCTTTCTCTCTTGCATCATAGGTTATAAAAGTTTTAATAGGAGACAGAATGCGATCGGATCACCATCTAATTGGCATTCACATAACTCTTATAGATTTTCCACGTGGACATTGGAAATGTAATCAAAGTTTACTGGAGGACAACTTAGTTAAAAATAAGACAAAATAATTTATAACTTAATTTTCCCAGTATAATATAGGCTCTGCAAATCCCCTTATTTTTTAGGATACCTTTAAATGTACCTTCAGGGGTCATTCAATTCAATATTCATAAATAATAAAAAAGCAGTTTCTGGCTAAAGAGACAAGACTAACAAGGGAAATCCATGAACTAATAGTACAGGTAGATAGCAATAAAAATGATACTACAGACATACAAAATAGGTGAGACGAAAAACAAAAAGAACTTGAGGAAAAAAGCAAACTGGATGGAATACGGAGAAAAATTCACAAAATTCTTCCTGAATCTCCAATACAGGAACGCTAACAAAAATAATTTGCAGAAACTCGTTACTGAAGACAGAGTCATCTATGATTCTCCGAATTATATTTTAAAAGGGGAAGCTAATTATTTTAGGCAGATGTTCTCTTTTCCGTCTCATCCTTTCCCACTGAATTAAGATTATATTAAGGAATAATAATATAAATGGAAAATTAACAAATGTACAGAAAGATCAGTGCAAAGGCCAAATTACAGAGGAATAACTTTTTGAGGCTATTAAATCCTTTCAGTCTGGAAAAACCCCAGGGCTTGATGGCATACCGGTAGAGGTATATAGCAAGTATTTTTTGAAATACTAAAAGCTCCATTGTTAGATTGTCTTAACTACTCCTATAGAAATGGTAGTCTGTCAGGTACTCAGCAGGAAGGTCTGATTTCTCTATTATTAAAACAAGACCCAGATGGCAAATATAAAGACCCAGTCTATCTAAAAAACTGGAGGCCCCTTACACTTCAATGTTGTGATGCAAAAATACTAGCAAAATGCATAGCACTCAGAATTAAAAGCGTTTTACCAGGTTTTTACATGGACGATACATTGGAGATAATATACGACAACTACTAGAAATAATGAAACATATAAGAAGCCAGGAATGGTATTTATAGCAGATTTTGAAAAGGCATTTGATAAAGTAAGACTAGATTTTATTTATAAATGCCTGGATTTTTTCAATTTCGGTAATTCTCTTATAAAATGGGTAAAAATAATGAATAGCAAATAACGGCTACTTCTCAGTTTTGAATTGTCAAGAGGAGTTAAACAAGGGTGTCCGCTGTCACCATATCTATTCGTTATGGCAATCGAAATGCTAGTCTCATTAAAGGTTTTAGTACAGAGAGTACAGAAAAGTTAATTATGATAAGTGTACAATATTACATATTGGATTCTTAAAAAATACAACTTTTACATTACCCTGCAGTTTACCTATAGAATGGGCTGATGGTGAAGTAGACATACTCGGTATTCATATCACAAAATATATAAATAAACGCTCCACAATGAATTTCAATAGAAAATTTGTAAAAATAGACAAGATCCTGCAACCATGGAGAGGTAAATACCTGTCTATTTATGGAAAAATTGCCCTGATTAACTCCTTAGTCATTTCTCAGTTTACTCACTTACTTACGGCGTTGACTACTCCTGATGATTAGTTTTTCAAATCATATGAGCAAAACATATTTCGCTTTATCTGGGACGCTAAACCAGACAAAATAAAACGTGCCTATCTATATAATGAATATGAATTGAATGGGTTGAGATTATTAAATATAAAAGCACTAAGCCTCTCTCTAAAAATGTTTTTGAACCTTAAATGGTTTTCAAGTAGATTACTAAGAAAAGTTCATCCTTTGTGCAGATTGCCATGTCTAATTTTCAATTCATTGAAAATGATACTTTTTCAAAGTATCTCTCTTTTTCAAACAAGCATTGCAGATTAAAATTTCATCCCCCTGAAAAGATAGAACAAATATTATGGCTGTACTCAAATGTGCTGGTTGACAAAATACCTGTATTTATGGGAAAGATGTTTGAAAAGGGTATTTTGTTCTTAAATGATATTGTAAATTGGAATGGTAGAGTTATGTCCATCATGGAGTTATCAGAATTGTACGGAAAGGTCTGCTCAATCCAAGAGTACAACCAATTGATTACAGCATTTCCCCAAAAATGGAGGAGGCGGGTGGCAGCGAGAGGAGGTAGGGAACTGGTCTGTCTGCCCAATATAAAGGGTCAAAACTGGCGGAGGAATAAAAATAGCATAAATAGGAAAGTATACCAGTTTCATTTGAGGACCAGGATGTTGACAACTGTGCCATACAGATTGCAAAATAGTTGGGAAGAGATTTTTGATGTACCGATTCCATGGTACAGGGTGTATGAGTTGATATATAAAACAACGCAAGATTCAAGACTTCGTGCTTTTCAGCAAACATTATTATATAGAATTCTTGCCACCAACAAAATGTTGAATATTTGGGGCATAAAATCATCGAAGCTCTGCAGATTTTGTTGTGAGGATACAGAATCAATAGACCCATTTATTTTGGTATTGCCCTCAGGTAGCCTGTTTCTGGTCTCAGGATCAGGAATGGCTGAAAATGCATAGCATTGATCTAAAATTGAGGGACTGAGGGAAGCTGAGGGGTGGTATGTGGAATTGGAGACAAGTGGGAGTGGAGTTGCTGTGTGAGAGATGATGATGGTCAAAGATAAAAGTTATAAAAAATATTTTAATGACACTAAGTGGCAGTGTTTTTACAACTAATGCCGGTTTGCCTGAGGCTGATGCCCTGCAGGTGTTTTTACACATGCATATACACACACTCTCATTCAAATAAACGCATACATGTAATAGTGCCAGACATGCACACAAACATATACAGTTGACATTGCTGTTATGATTTTAGTTGTTCTTGATGTCCTTTGTTTTAAATGTATTATTTTTTTATATATATTTTTTTGCATTGTTGTTTTCTGTTTTCTTCAGTCTTTTCGTTCATTCTCTTGGTTGTTGGTGCATTGGGGGGTTCTTGGGGGTGGGGAATGGAATTAATTGTATTTTTTATTATTTTTTTTCCTGGGGGGACTGTATGTTTCGAATAATCATAAATAAAAATAAATTAAAAAGAGACAACGCACAATATGTTAGCCCTTGGCACAGTCACAGCTCTCAGGCACCTCGCTAGCTGAAGGTCAGGCAAGAGAGCCCAAAAAGAAATAGCAGGTGGTGCATGCACACATTAAGTGCACAACAGCACACAATACAACTAAAATGATATACAACATAATTCAGACAAAATAAGTATACATATGCCTGCGCACGAAGAGACAACGCACAATATTTTAGCCCTTGGCGCAGTCACAGCTCTCAGGCACCTGCGCGAGCACATGGAAACTGACTCAAACACTGTCCCAAGTACCCAGAAGTTACAATAGGTACCCTAGTTAGCGAGCTAGAAAAACTTGTTGACATAAATATTTATATTGTACACATTGTAACAAAATTTATGGTTGCATAACAACACATTGTGTAACGTTACCATGGATTTATATTGAGCTAAGTACAACATACCTCGCTAGGTGAAGATCAGGCAAGAGAGAACAATAGGAGGGTACAGAAATACAGATAACCCACAATAGACCAAACCAAAATATACAAAACTTTTACAATCAAGTGTATATATAATACAGATATGAAAAAATGTTTGTAAACAAAAAATAACATTAGCTATGCAGCTGTAATTAAAATAAAAAAAAACACAGAATTATTATTATCCCCTCTTGACCTGGCCTATTTGAACTGATCCTTGTGTGCAACTTGGTGCATAATCTAGGGGAACAACATCACACTGCTACATATAGGTGCAGTGTCTGTGTGTTTTGCTTGCCTTTGTTGTAGTCTTGGTTGAGTTTGTGGAGCAATGTGTTGTCTGCTTGTCCCCCTGTAAAGTTGTGAGGTGCTCTAGTGTTTGGTGGGCATAGCCCAGGTGGTGTGGGTTATTTTGATTGGTCCGTTCTGTTACTATGCCATGTGGCAGAAAACAGGTTTTGAGTTGAGGGTTTCTGATTGAAATAAGAATTTAAGTGGGATGCAATTAAGGTTGGTGTAGAGTTAAGGTCATTTGAAATGTGTGTATATCCGTAGGTGTGGTGTTCTATGTGTTTTGCCCACCTTTGTTGTAATCGTGGTTACATTTGTGGAGCAATGTGTTATCTGGTTGTCCCATTGTAAAAATTATGAGAAGTGTGTGGTGGGGTGGGCGTGGCCCAGGTGGTGTGGGCCTTTTTGGTTGGTCCGTACTGTTGCTATGCCGTGTGGCAGAAAACAGGTTTTGGGGTAAAGGGTTCAGATGAAGGTGATAATTTGAGTGGGATGCAGTTAAAGTAGGTGGGGGGTTAGAGTTAAGGTCAGGCACACATGACAACAATGCATTGGTGACCCAATATGACAAAAGTCCAACTTTGTAGTAACACAAGGCTTGTTAAAACGTTATTCGGTATGGATAAAACTATGGAGTGTGACAAAATGGGGATAACAATACATTATAAGGGCCAGACAAGGTTAACAACATGAGCTCAGGCACACACACACGTATACACCCACCTCCATACATTTACAAATGCACACATATATACAGAGTATATATATTGTAACAACCCTGGGTTTATAAGCGTGGATATCGACTCTGCCACACGAGCATGCTTTTGCGGCACAGTCGACAGCGCGCTGGACTTCGGGCTAGAAGGTTGAGGGTTCGAGACCTGCTCCCTGCTGTTTCATTACATTGGTGTCAGAAGTGGGATCGAACCTTGCATCCACGACAGTGAGTGTGCTTGGCCAATGAGCGCGTTCCTATAATACGTAAAGTCGCAAGCCAGCGCGAGGACGCGCTCTTTGAAAGGAGGGAGTAGTGTTAGGGTTGCGAAAATCAAATCTGGTATCAGGACAAAAGGTGACACAGAGTCACCAAGTAAGTTCTAATTATTTTTATTCACTCAAGCAATAAATGGTAAATGCAATCTTCGTATATACGGGTTCAATGTAATACCGTCATACCGCTCAGGAAGGAGACGCATTCTGTTTCCTAGAGATGAACGTACTATTAAGCTCAGAACAACAGCAAAGGAGCTTGAGGAAACACGTACAAAAGTATCTATATCCACAGTAAAACGAGTCCTATATCGACATAACTTGAAAGGCCGTTCAGCAAGGAAGAAGTCACTGGTCCAAAACTGCACATTGTGACAAAGATCATACTTTTTGGAGAAATGTCCTCCTGGTCTGATGAAACAAAAATAGAACTGTTTGGCCATAATGACCATCGTTATGTTTGGAGGAAAAAGGGGGAGGCTTGCAAGCCGAAGAACACCATCCCAAGCGTGAAGCACGGGGGTGGCAGCATCATGTTGTGGGGGTGCTTTGCTGCAGGAGGGACTGGTGCACTTCACAAAACAGATGGCATCATGAGGATGGAAAATGATGTGAATGTATTGAAGCAACATCTCAAGACATCAGTCAGGAAGTTAAAGCATACTTCCCAAGCATACTTCCAAAGTTGTGGCAAAATGGCTTAACTTCTTAGGGAGCGGCAGGTGAGGTGACGGTTTTGGAGAGTCTGGCGTGCCCAAAGCAAAATGCCTGCCACTCAGGCTCAGAAAATAGGATATGCACATAATTAGTACTATTGGATAGGAAACACTCTGAAGTTTCTAAGAGTGTTAAAATAATGTATGTGAGTATAACAGAACTGATATAGCAGGGGAAAACCCGAGGAAAATCCATTCGGATTTGCAGTTGTTTTTGTAAATGACCTTCTTCTCCATTTTGCCTATTGCATACAACGTTATGTAGGACTGAGACTGCAGTACCTATGGCTTCCACTAGATGTCAACAGTCAAAGACTGGGAATTCTAGGAGTAACCAGAACGGATAGGAACAGGAAGAAGTCAGGGGTCCACTTTTGCACCACTTAATTTTTCTTTCCTATCGTTCACGTTATCGTCCGGTTGAAATATTACACCAAATATACACAAAAGGATACCTAAGGATACATAAAAAATGTTTGATTTGTTTGTAGAAAGTGTATAGGTATAATTTGAACGTGTTCTCGTCACGGTTCAATGGGCGACTCAACGGTGGATTTTATGATCATAACGCGCCAACCAAACAGAGATTTATGGATATAATAAATGACTTTTTATAACAAAAGAACCATTTGATGTCTTCGTTGGACACTTGGGAAGCCCTCAGCAGAAGTTCTTCGAAAGGTAAGGGATTTTATATTAGCGATTTTATGCATTTTTTGAGACCCGCGTTGGTTATGGATTTATGCTAATGCATAAAATATGAGAGGGGCTATCCTCAAACAATCAAATGTTGTGCTTTCGCCGTAAAGCCTTTTTGAAATCTGACAACGCTGTGATATTGCCAAGAATCAGAGCTTTTGATGACTATGCAACACTTGTATATTGATGAATGTTTAATAATTCAACTTTTGGATTTTGAATTTGGCGCCTCACATTTCACCGGGTAGTGTNGCTTGGTTTTCTTGAGAACTTTATTGAGTAAAATTACTTGTGGTACTCATCTCTGCTGTCCTGCGCCTGACTCCTCTGCACCAGCTACACCCAGATCGTTAACATCCGGGGAGGGGCCAGCTGAGTATAAGACTGTATCATCTGCATATAAATGGATGAGAGGGCTTCCTACTGCCTGACCTATGTTGTTGATGTAAATTGAGAAGAGCGTGGGGCCTAGGATTGAGCCTTGGGGTACTCCCTTGGTGACAAGCAGTGGCTGAGACAGCAGATTTTTTGATTTTATACTCCTTAGCCTGTATTTGCACGTTACGATGCTTTACATGCTGAACATCTTTTCAGGGATGTTGAAAACAATTCCGAATAATTTGATAGCTTCCATCGTATCGTCCATTAAAAGTTAGATTAGAGAGTGTTAGGTTTGAGAATATGTTATTGCGGGAAATGGATATGTTTTGCTTGCCTTTTCACACTGTGTGCTCGTTGTATCATTAAGCCGCAACATTACTATTGTGGGGTATGAGAAAATGTTTCGTTTGCTACACATGAATGTGTTTGAGCTCAGGCTGATAAATTGTGGAACAATACAGTGGATTGTGCAGACACCTGGTGTCTGGCTAAGGGGCAGTATAACCTTGAGTGAGAACAGTATGTTGAAGATATTGACACATGCATGGAACAATGTTGCAGACAGCAGACTGTCAGTTTTAGGTTGACACAAAAACAGGAGCTGAGCCTGTGGCCTCAGTAACCCCGGACAACAAGCGCCAAGAGGCTGGGACCAGCCTGTGCGCCTACTATTGGCTAGGCAAGTCTAAACCACGCCCAGCCACTGTTCTGATAGGCCCATCCCGAGGTGGGAACTAACTCTGTCAGAACATACATACACCAATGCATTTAGCAGAAAGGGCAGTTCTCTGGTAGCCCTGCGTGGTGTATCATTGAACCCCGTATATACGAACTTCATATTTATGCTTTTGAGAATAAATACCTTGAATTAAGAACGTACTCTAGTAATCTTTCATCCTCAACACCAGACTAAATTTGACGCAACCTAACAAGAGGTTGACGCAACACATTTTTTCACATGCGCCCAAGTAGGCTTTGCACTTTCTTCCGGTATTTATTTAACAAAGATGATAGCACATAATCACTCCGGACAGACACAAGCAAAAACTCATTACGTAAATATTGCAGCAGCCTAGGCTACACCTAAACATTATAAATCTGACATGCTGTATGGGATGAAAACGAGACAATTTTTCTGTTTGATCAACTGTAGGCTTCTAATAAGAGTAGCTGCATACAGCCTATGCGCCCTGTCCATCTGGTCAGGGTAAACTAATTGGTAACGTTATGTATTTATAGTCCATTTGTGTGTCAGGAGAAAATGTGAATTATCAAATTTAGATTATATAAAAAATGGGGCTCGCTAGGCTGCCTATATGTTCTTAATCCAAAAGTAATACCTGGAATGAATCAATCAACATAATAGTGATGGCAGATGAGTCATTTTTTTACAAGGCCTAGAGTTGCATAGGCCTGCGTGATGCAAACATGCACAATGCAAGCTCAGCCCCGTGAGTCATTTTGTCTATCGGTTGTTGTCTATGTGTCTGGGTAGAGCAAATCACCCTCTTAATCTAGTCTAAATATAATTTATATGAACAAATTGAAGATAGCTGCAGTTTGAGAGTGTTTTCATCCCCCCCAGGACCAGGAGTTTTTCAAAACCATGTGACTTGATTATGAAAAACTGGTCCTATCATAGTCTCAACGTCAACAGTGAAGAAGCGACTCAGGGATGCTGGCCTTCTAGGCAGAGTTCCTCTGTCCAGTGTCTGTGTTCTTTTGCCAATCTTAATCTTATATTTTTCTTGGCCAGTCTGAGATATGGCTTTTTCTTTGCAACTCTGCCTAGAAGGCCAGCATCCCGGAGTTGCCTCTTCACTGTTGACGTTGAGACTGGTGTTTTGCGGGTACTATTTAATGAAGCTGTCAGTTGAGGACTTGTGAGGCATCTGTTTCTCAGACAGTCTAATTTACTTGTCCTCTTGCTCAGTTGTGCACCGGGGCCTCCCACTCCTATTTCTATTTTGGTTAGAGCCAGATTGCGCTGTTCTGTGAAGGGAGAAGTACACAGCGTTGTACCAGATCTTCAGTTTCTTGGCAATTTCTCGCATGGAATAGCCTTCATTTCTCAGAATAAGAATAGACTGACGAGTTTCAGAAGAAAGTACTTTGTTTCTGGACATTTTGAGCCTGTATTCGAACCCACAAATGCTGATGCTCCAGATACTCAACTAGTCTAACAGCGGCCAGTTTTATTGCTACTTTAATCAGAACAACAGTTTTCAGCTGTGCTAACATCATTGCAAAAGGGTTTTCTAATGATCAATTAGCCGTTTTAAAATTATAAACTTGGATGAGCTAACACAACGTGCCATTGGAATACTGGAGTGATGGTTGCTGATAATGGACCTCTGTACGCCTAAAAAAATCAGCCGTTTCCAAATACAAAAGTCATTTACAACATTAACAATGTCTACACTGTATTTCTGATCAATTTAATGTTATTTTAATGGACAAAAAACATGTTTTATTTTCAAAAACAAGGACATTTCTAAGTCATCCCAAACTTTTGAACGGTAGTGTATATACAGTACCAGTCAATAGATTTGAAACACCTACTCATTCAAAGGTTTTTCTTTATTTTTACTATTTTCTACATTGTAGAATAATAGTGAAGACATCAAAATCATTAAATAACACATCATGTAGTCACCAAAAAAAGCTAAACAAATCAAACTATATTTTAGATTCTTCAAAGTAGCCACCCTTTGCCTTGATGACAGCTTTGCACACTCTTGGCATTCTGTCAACCAGCTTCATGAGGTAGTCACCTTGAATGCTTTCCAACCATCTTGAAGGAGTTCCCACATATGCTGAGAACTTGTTGGCTGCTTTTCCTTCACTCTGCAGTCCAACTCATCCCAAATCATCTCAATTGGGTTGAGGTCGAGGGATTGTGGAGGCCAGGTCATCTGATGCATTACTCCATCCATCACTCTCCTTCTTGGTCTAATGCCCTTCACAGCCTGGAGGTGTCTTGGGTCATTATCCTGTTGAAAAACAAATTATAGTCCCACTAAGCGCAAACCAGATGGAATGGTGTATCACTGCAGAATGCTGTGGTAGACATGCTGGTTAAGTGTGCCTAGAACTCTAAATAAATCAGACAGTGTCACCAGCAAAGCACCATCACACCTCCTCCTCCATGCTTCACGGTGGGAACTACATATGCAAAGATCATCCATTCACCTACTCTGAGTCTCACAAAGATACAGCGCTTGGAACCAAAAATCTCACATTTGGACTCATCAGACCAAGGACAGATTTCCACCGATCTAATGTCCATTGATCGTGTTTCTTGGCACAAGCAAGTCTCTTATTATTATTGGTATCCTTTAGTAGTGGTTTCTTTTCAGCAATTCGACCATAAAGGCCTGATTCACACAGTCTCCTCTGAGCAGTTGACGTTGAGATGTGTTTGTTACTTGAACTATGTGAAGCATTTATTTGGGCTGCAATCTGAGGTGCAGTTAATTGCCCATTTCTGAGGCTGGTAACTCTAATGAACTAATCCTCTGCAGCAGAGGTAACTCTGGGTCTTCCTTTCCTGTGGCGGTCCTCATGAGAGCCAGTTGTTAAGCGGAGTTGTTAAGCGGAGCGACACAGGGAAACCAAAGAACCCAAGAGCAGACTCAGATGAGGAAACAAGGATGAATTAACCAAAATATTTGTTGCACAGAGAGATGAGTGCAGATCCGGGGTAGCTCGGATGACTTGCAGAAAAAACAGATGTGGAGACTGAGGTTGGAGTTGGCTGAGTAGAACAGGGTAAACAGGTCCTGAGGGGAATCCAAAGTAGTGGTGGTGAGTAAATTTCAGAGCAAGGTAGTTGGGTGGTGAGATGTGGAACAGGAGCCAGAGACAGAGCGGTAACTGCAATGAAAGGATAAACAGTGTCAGGCAGGGAAACAGGCACAGCAGAGTAACAGGATCTTGAGTAATAATAAATGGCTAGAATCATGAACTGACTGAGCAGAGATTACAACCTGGCAGAGTGGAAGTGGCAGGACAGAGTATTTGTAGAGGTCTTGATTATGGAACGAGTAGCAGCTGCTAGCGATCTGCTCTGACTCCAGCACACCTGTCTCCAACCACACAATCACACAGAGAGGGAGAGAGAGAGAGAGAGTGTACGGGGAAGTAACTGCAGGTCAAGAACACACCGGATGAACACCAGAGGGAGCAGCGGTGAAATGTAAGGCGACAAATTCAAAATCCAAAAGTTGAACTATTAAACATTCATCAATATACAAGTGTTGCATAGTCATCAAAAGCTATGCTTCTTGGCAATATCACAGCGTTGTCAGATTTCAAAAAGGTTTACGGCGAAAGCACAACATTTAATTGTTTGAGGATAGCACCTCATATATTTTCCACATTAGCATAAATTCATAAACCAGCGCGGGTCGCACAAAACACATATCACAGCTAAAACAAATCCCTTACCTTTCGAAGAACTTATGCTGAGGGCTTCCCAAGTGTCCAACGAAGACATCCAATGGTTCTTTTGTCAGAAAAAGTCATTTATTATATCCATAAATCTCCGTTTGGTTGGCGCGTTATGGATCAAATGGAAACACACACCTCAACAACAAATCTTGCTACGGCTCTAATGGCTTACAGTATAACGTAATCTGCTCCTCAATTCACATACAATGAGGTCTTGATGTTGAATTCAGTCTATCTTAGATTCCTCCCACGGGGCTCCAATATGTCGTGATGTGACTGTTATTTATCGAATCAAACTAATTTAATTGTTACCCAATTAAAATGTATCATGTAACAATTAACTCATTACGAATTTGGGGCACCCTGTGAAAAGTTATTTGACGTGTTACTAACAGTCAATTATGGATTATTACCTTATCAGTCTCATTCTGAACTACACAAATTGATTTAATTATTTATTTATTAACTAACTAAATAATAACACAGAATACCCATACCCACTTAGATGAGATAAAAGTCCCTAGTGGACTAACATGATATGACGGCTTGTTACACAATGGAAAGGGGGTGGGGAAAGATAAAGAAAGGGAGTGGCCCGCTAGCGCACCACTACTCCCTAATTAACTAGCTATCTATACAGTATTTAAATGTAGTGTCAGGCTTGTGTGTGTACTGGAGCGAAATCAGGTGCAGGAGAGCAGAGAGTAGTGAACAGGCGCACATTTTAATAGACCGGAGGAAAACAAACAGAAATAACTGCGTCAAAAATCCTCCATAAACAATGTCCAAAGGTGCAAAAGCCAGAATCACTAATACAAAGTGTAAGCAAATACCCACTTTGAATATAACATGGAAAAACAGCACACAAAACTAACGCGTCAAAAATCTCGACTGACACGTAAACACAAAACAATTCCACACAAGGACATGATGGGGAACAGAAGAATAAATACATGCAGTGTGATTGAGAAATGAAAACCAGGTGTGCAGGGAACAAGACAAAACAAATGTATCAATGAAAAATGGAGCGGCAAAGGCTAGAAAGCCGGTGACGTCGATCGCCGAACGCCGCCCGAACAAGGAGAGGAGCCGACTTCGGCTGAAGTCATGACATGTAGCCAACTAGCTAGAACATTTAGCAGCTGTCACGTGTGCTCCCTCTCCGGCCTCTAGGTCACCAGACTGCTCGTTATTGCGCACACCTGTCACCATCGTTATGCGCACCTGCACATCATCACCTGGACTCCATCACCTCTCAGCATTATTTCCTTTGATCATTTGAACAGGGCGAGAGAGCACAAAGGACACACAAACTGCATTCTGTAACAATATTCTTATTTGTATTATAAATAAAAGGCAGTTGCTCCCTGACAACACAAGGAACTTTGATCCTATTAAAAGGCATGGGAGACTAGCCCTTACAAGCTGCATTTAGTCAAATAAACATTCAGCATCAAATGATTACTACAAGGCAGTGTTGCTGATGAAATAATGCAAGCACAAACCCTAGTGGACAAAATGCTTACAGCACCTGGTATTCCCAGGTAGTCTCCCATCGAAGTACTAACCAGGCCCGACCCTGCTTAGCTTCCGAGATCTGACGAGATCGGGCACATTTTTATTTTTTTTTATCTTTTGTTATGAAAAACAGACAATAATTACAACATTGATTCAATATTAAATAAGAATGATCAATTCACTTACATAATCAGTAAAAGAAAAGAAATGAAAAACTATTAAAATCACAATCATCCACTAAAATCAATTAATAATTAAATACCAGCTTTCCATTTAATAAAATTCCAATAAAAAAACTACCCCACACAAACATTTTCTCAAAATCCCCTCTTCCATATCTATATAATAATTCTACATCTTTCTCTAAAATCCTCCTAAAAAATCCCTCAACACTCACTATTTTTCCCTCATATTGCCCTAAATTTCTCCGTAATCTTACTGCATATCTTGCATGACTTAGCACGTAATTCAACAAATTTATATTTAAAACTTTGCTTTTCCAAATTAATCCAAATAAAAACACGTTCTTCCACTCCATCCCATTAATAATCTCGTTCCCCCAATGTTTTACTAAAAGCCCCTTTAAAAACTCATGAAAATCTTTTAACCTGCTACATTCAATAAAAAAGTGCATAAAATGTTCCACCCCTACACCACAAATATCACACTCTTTTAATATTCCTATTTATTTGATGTAAAACCACATTAGTAAAAATCCTATTATGTTTCAACTTAAAATCATTATCCTCACACTCTATAGAATTATATTTTACATTCACATTCTTCCATATGGATTTCACATCAATATTAACAAACACTTTTAACCACACTTTTTCCGAAGCAGGAACTTTGATCTCTTTTAAAATACATTTCC